>JAWPHD010004696.1:0-180977 GCA_037043455.1 Cyrtodaria siliqua
GTGTAATATTATTTGGCTCTCACATCAGGTAACAAATGTTAATACTGCATAAACATTGTAATATTTACATTTACTTAATACTTTCTGTTCAATTTTCGAGCCAGGTTTAACCACAGCACATGCATAGAATGTTCTCAATACTTCACACGCATCCACTCTGTCTAAATAAAAAGGGCGAAGTTTCTGCGCGCGCATCCAATGTGTCTATACCCTTACGGTAATAGTCTGTAGCATTTTTTTTTATCATAATCGTTCTCTCAAGGCACGTCACTGTTGGTATTATAGCGAGGGCTAAAATACTGTTAATATAAGCATACATTGGTATTTTTTCGGCGTCTATGCGATAATTAACGCCGTTAGTAAATGACACATTTACCGTTTAACGTTTTGATGACATATTTGTTTGTTTGAATGGTTATTCTCTTTTTGCTCTGGCTTCTGCCAAGTCATTGAATACCTTCCTTTGTGGCTTTCTATGCTATTGTTTTTTTGTATTTTTATATATACACGAGCGTCTTTGTGTTTTACTTATATTGCCTATTAATGATGCCTTGTTGGTTAGGAATTGTTCATGGCGGGGATATCTTTATTTACACTGTCCCGTTTTATTGGTTGACAGGTAGGGTAAGAGTGAAGCTTGGTACACCCTAGAGCCTGGTTTAAACTCCCAGCGGCCAGTTTGCACTGACCGTTCCAAGGCGGTAGCACTATTGCCAACTCGTTTGTGTTTGTGGTTGTCGTGTCTTGCCCTTTAGTCATCTTTAAAATTGTTGTGTTTTATGCTTGCTTGTGTTTGACTCTGGTCCATGAATGTCACATTCCTGTTCGACTGTTATATCTACATTCCTGGAATTTAGCCATTTCAAAAAGTAATTCACGGGCAATCGTTAGGTAGAACAATGATAACAAAGTACGGTGAACCCTGTACCTATATTGGAATGCCTGTTCAAAGGAATGGTAATAGTATAGGGATCGTGAAATGTTTTGAAATGAGACAACCAAGACTGAAGAAAAGAGAGGGAAAAACGTTGAGGAGGAGACGTAAATAGGCAATGTCATTCCAAACAAGAACATACGTTAATTGTATTGAAGCAAAACATATTGATTTTGTTTGTTTGATGGTGTTTTACGTATTTTTTAACACATTTCAGGCCATATATGACAGTCAATTCTTTGTTTGTGGTAGAGGCAGACCTCTCCATTTTGCCTGGTAGAACAGAGTGTATACCTCCTGCATCCGAAAGATTGAAGCACAACATAAAATGAAGATATGTGCATAACACAAAACACGGAAAAGTTCTTACCAGGTAGTACGAAACGTAACTTTGCACAATACAAACTACATAAATAAATGTGTCAGAATCCCAAAGGATAAAAATAAAAGATACAACGGTTGGTCGTTCAGGACAAACATAAAGAAGCCAGAATGAATATCATACTTTAGATATCATCACGTATTATGTTTATGTTCGCATGCCAATACTAGAAATGGAATGTAAAGACCAATTATTTAATGTTTCGAAATGTTTCAGAATGAAAGACTCAGTGTCATTTTAGCAAAATGTGGAGGTTGCACTTACGGATTTCGGATTTCGAATACTTGCAGTGTGCAAATCCGTCAGTTTAGACGCGGTCCTGCAGACTCGAGTGAAGTTCTTCTACAATATCCTAGGTGCTCACCTCACATTACTGAAAGTAGCCTGAACCAGGATCCAGAATTTTCGGCAATAGATATAGATTAATACACATAATTTATAACACATAGAGATAGCCTCATCCAGATAATGGTATACGTATATAGCTAGCCAATATAGCTAGATAATATATAGCACAATAGGGATAGCATCATCCATATAATGGTTAAACGGAATATATATAGCCACATCCAGATAATGTATAACACAATAGAGATAGCCTCATCCATATAATGTATAACGGAATATAGATAGCAACATCCAGATAATGTATATCACAATAGAGATAGCATCATCCATATAATGTATAACGGAATATATATAGCCACATCAGATAAGTATAACACAATAGAGTTAGCATCATCCAGATATGTAGAACGGAATATAGATAGCCACATCCAGATAATGTATAACACAATAGAGATAGCCTCATCATGATAATGTATAACACAATAGAGATAGCCTCATCCAGATAATGTATAACACAATAGAGATGAGCCTCAATCCATATGATGTATACCGCAATAGAGACAGCCCCATCCCTTTATTGGAGTATATGGTTCTTTATTAGATAATTGTCCAGTTTATACAGATTTACCAACAAATTTAAAAAATACTATTATATTAGACCTTGCAGGTTTAAATTCTTATAATTATGTTCTAGATATTTTAGAAAGGCATTCGCCGTTCGCATCTCGATACTTAATGATGTCCTATGTACACGTTAAAATACATTTATTATCTGTTTTGTTCTCTGTATAAACGATTGTCTTTTACTTTTACATATTTATATTATATATATACTAGTGTGCATGCTGAAGAGGATGAGGAAATAATTGATTTAATCACGAATAGGTGATTAATGTACAATTATCTTTTTCTATTGTGGTCTCAGTTTGAATCAATGTAGGCCTTTTCTGATAGATAAAATCCAATGACTGTTTCTTGTATGTTTTTCTATGATCTAAATCAGGTAACTCGCAGAATGTCTTTAAATAAACACCAATTAGCTTGATGACTGAAAAATAATTTGAGAATCCCGTTTTACAATTGAACACATTATCTGCGGACCTATTTCCGGAGTACTGAACTGTTTTTTTGTTAGGAGAGATGTGAATGAAATGAAATTATATGTTGATCTATACGTCTGTTGTAGTTTAGCGAATAATTTGAAGATTTGAATAGTAGTGCCAGACAAATGACTTATATCTCGAGGTTATGTTGTGTATACTGGACAAAATTCCTAAGTACTTACTTTTGTACTATAATTTTCTTATTTTAAGTATAGTTAAGAATATTTGTGTGATAAGCATTTTGTTTGGCCAACAGTTGTGAAATATTATTTTTTTCTTTCAATTCTTACATATTTTAAGAGGTACCGTCCCCTTTATTTGAAAACATGATATGTGCTGATACACACATAACATAAATCGAAGTCCGCTTAAAGATAAACTTCTTAAAGTGTATGAAATGATATAAACAAGAGGGCCATGATGGCCCTAATATCGCTCACCTGAGTTAATTTGAACCATACAAGAGGTCAAGATGGCCCTAAAGCGATACCTGAGTACTGGCACATTATCGAACTTCTTCGAATCTTATGGTCATATACAATCTGTGCAAGTTGGTTAAGATTGTTCAAGAAATGTGGTCTCTGTTGTGTATAACAACATTGATATAGACAGTTTAGAAGACTACTGACACAGTTTGGTAAAGATCAATACAAAATGAAGGTGCTCGAGAGTAACACCTTGGGCAGAGCAATATGTGACCCCAGGGCTACATGTAATATATGGTGTGTGCTTTATGGTTTTAGAGAAGGAAGATTTTTAAGTTTTTCCCTATACAAGTCAATGTAAAGCTGACCCCTGGGGCAGGCCAAATGTAAACCCAGGGTCCCCATTTGAACAAACTTGGTAAAGGACTATAAGAGTATAGTAAATGCAAAAATAATAAACCTCTGGCTTGTAGTTCCAGAGAAGAAGATTTTTTTCAGTTTTTTCCCTATACAAGCCTATGTAAAACCTGTGACCCATGGATTGGGTCAAATTTTACCCCAAGGTCACCATTTGATCAAAGTTGGTAGAGGACCATAATCTTATAGTAATGCAAAATGTAAACTCTGGCTCTTGCAGTTTTAGAGAAGAAGATTTTTTCAGTTTTTCCCTATACAAGCCTATGTAAAACTGTGACCCCCGGGGCGGGGCCAAATGTGACCCAGTGTCACCATTTGAACAAACTGGTAGAGGACCATGAGCTTATAGAAATGCAAAATATCAAACCTCCGGCTCTTGTAGTTTCCGAGAAGAGTTTTTTTTCCTGTATAAGTCTATGTAAAACTGTGACCCCCGGCGAGGATAATTTGACCAGGTCACATTGCACAACTAGTAGAGGACCATAAGCTGATGCTACATGTTATACATGAGAGCTCGTGCCATCTGGTTCCAGAGAAGAAGCCTTTTTCAGTTTTTCCCTATACAAGCCTATGTAAAACTGTGACCCCCGGGCGCGGGGCCAGAATGTGACCCTGGGTCACACATTTGAACAAACTGGTAGAGAACCATAAGCTTATAGCAAATGCAAATATTAACCTCTGGCTCTTGCAGTTTCAGAGAAGAAGATTTTTAAGTTTTTCCCTATACATGTCTATGTAAACATGTGTCCCTTGGGGCGGGGCCAAATGTGACCCCAGGGTCACCATTTGACAACTTGGTAAGGACCATAAGCTTATAGTTAATACAAATATCAGAACCTCTGGCTCTTGCAGTTTCGATAAGAAGATTTTTTAAACCAAAACAAACTATACTAAGTCTATGTAAAACAAGTGACCCCCGGGGCGGGACAAAGGGTCCCATTTGAAACAAACTAAGTAGAGGACCAGAAGCTGATGCTACATGTAATACATGGAGCTCCGTGCCATGTGGTTCTAGAGTGAAGATTTTTTTCAGTTTTTCCCTATGCAAGCTATGTAAAACTGTGACCCCGCGGCGGGGCCAAATGTGACCCCTGGGTCACGATTTGATGGATGGATGGAATGAATGGTGTTTTACGGCCGTCGACACATAATAAGTCATATTGTGCGCAAAAAATTGATGAATGATGAAGAAATGAAGGATTAATTAAAGAATAATGTAAATATATTCAAGATAAAACTATTAAAAAAAAAAGGGATGATATGGTTGTAATATAAACTATATATGTAAATCAACAAATGCCCGAAAACGGGTATATAAAAAAGTAAATATATACAAGAGCATATTATAATGATTTATATAGTCTGACTTCCTTCAGGAAATCTAAAACTAGACTAAAATCTATAGTATTAAATAACTCTGTCATAGTATTAATATTGTAGTACCTTTGACGCAAGGATCAAAGCTACACATTCAGCAATATGTGTTTGACCGTTAACGTGCAAAGCAGGGTATACATTCTGGTAATTGCTCATTTTGTAATAAAAATGAATGGTATTACGTGTATGCCCTATTCTGCACCGGGCGAGGACAACTTCCTTTCGGACGATGGGTCTACTAAAGAACGCCATTCTCCGAGTAACGGTTTAATTGAATGGAGTTTATTGTTAACTGACAAGATCCCAGCGGTTGCCAAGAGTTACGAATATATGTGTTAATTCAACATTTAAAATCAGTATAAGGTAATTTGGTATTAGATATATGTAAATATATGCTGACTTAGCAGCACTATCAGTTCTATCATTACCACGTATTCTACATGCTTGGGAGCCAGCAGAAAATAATAATATTATCAATTATAAGAGAATTGTACTTTTCTAAAAGTTGAAGCACAACTGGGTTATCATGATTCATATACCAGTGCTTGAAGAGATGAAAGGGATCGGAAAATATTACAAATGGTCATCATCAGATTCCTGAATATAATTTAAGGCAATTAGCAACTAGCCTTAAGTCAGCTGAAAAGATAGAGGCCTTGTCAGGCAGGCGGCTCTTTATGCTGTGTTTGTGAATAACAGCTGCTGCAGCTACCTTATCTACATCTTTAGAACCATCTGTGTATATATGTTGAAAGTTACTGTATTTCGATTTTATTTAATTTAATTTGCTTTGAAAGACAGTAGGATCTGTTTTGTATTTGTTACTATTACAAAGATCGAAAATAATTGTTGGTGTTTCCAAAGTCCACATTGGAATTTGTGGTACTTTGTACTTGGCAATTAAATTTAGGTCGATTTCAGTGTCTCTCAAGTTTGGTTTAATACGAAGACCAAATGATCGAATGGCCTTCGGTTAGACTTCAATTTAATGGCGTATTGAAGGGCTAATTTATGCCGTCTATGAGACAGTGATGGTTATTTAGCTTCAGCATATAGACTTTCGGCTGGTGATGTACGAAAGGCGCCTAAGGCGAGTCGTAATCCTTGATTATGTATAGGATCGAGCATCTGCAAGTACGACTTGCGTGTCGATCCATATACTATCGAGCCGTAGTCCAGCTTGGATCTGATAAGAGATCTGTAAAGTCGCAAGAGGACTTTACGATCTGCTCCCCAGTTAGTGTTTGCAACAACTTTAAGTAAATTAAGAGCTTTAAGGCACTTGGCCTTCAAGTATTTAAGGTCTGGTATAAACGTTAATTTACGGTCGAAAATAAGACCAAGGAATTTCGTCTCATCCGCTACTGGTATTGGTGTGCCATCCAGTGTTAGATGAGGGTCTTCATGATGTTTACGTAGTTGACAAAAATGCATACAATTAGTTTTAGATTTAGAAAATTCAAAAACATTTTCATCAGACCAGGTCTGAAGTTTATTGAGGCATTGCTGAAGTTGTCTCCCGAATAGTGTTCATGTTTTTTGCACGATAACATATAACAAAGTCGTCAACATATAGAGAGCAATCCACACCAGGATTGATGCATTTAACTATACTATTAATTTTTATATTGAAAAGGGTGACAGAGAGTATGCTGCCCTGTGGCACACCCATCTCCTATTCATGAATGTCAGAGAGGGTTGAACCCATTCGGACACGAAACTGTCTATCATCTAAGAATTTCTCTAAAAATGGGTAATCGGCCTCTAAGACCAAGGTCATAAGATCATTCATAATACCGTACTTCCATGCAGTATCATAAGCTTTCTCCAAGTAAAAAAACACAGCGATTAGATGTTCTTTTTTTATGAAAGCTTCCCTAATAAACGATTCAAATCGTTTGAGATTGTCTGTTGTGCCTCGTTGGCGCCGGAATCCACTTTGATACTTTGTTATCAGTTTGTTGTCTCCAGGTACCAAACGAGTCTCTCATTAATCATTCGTTCCATGGTTTTACATATACAAGTCGTTAAAACAATAGGGCGATAATTTATTGAGTCCGTATGATCCTTTCCAGGTTTGGGGACTGGAATAACAATTGCTTCCCGCCAAGAATCGGGGAGGTTTCCAGTCACCCAAACCTTATTTTATATATCAAGAAGGGTAGAGAGACAGGATTCAGGTAAATGTTTTAGTAATTGATAATGGATATCATCAGGACCAGCTGATGTATCATGAGCTTTTTTAAGGGACTCTCGGAGTTCTTTGAGAGTGAATAGTTGATTGTATTTTTCCAAGTTTTTTTACTTGAAATTCAGCTTCTTCTGTTCTTTTAGTTTCTTATTTTTTCGAAAATTTGGTTGACAATTTTCAGAAGAGGACTTTTTTGAAAAAGTTTCTGCCAAAGTGTTTGTAATATATTTGACAGACGTTATATCTCCATTATCTGTTTTAAGATGATTTACAGAACTAGCATTACCTTTACCGCTTATTTTCCGGACCATGCCCCATTTCTTCTCAAGAGATGAGCGAGAGTTCAGCCTAGAGACGTAAGATCTCCAGGATTTCCTCTTGCTATCCTTAATAGTATGACGGGCTTTCGCACGAAAAACTCTAAAGTTATCTAAATTTGTTTGAGTTGGCGGCAAGTTAAAATTATTTAATGCAGCTTTACGATCGTTGACTCTTTTTTGCAGTCATCGTCGTACCATGGTTTATGTGGGCGTTTAGGATTTGCCGAGGTTTTTGGAATAGTTTGATCAGCTATATCGTGAAGAGTTTTGGTAAAAAGAGCAGTTGCGTCTTCGACATCTTCGAAAACGGAAGGCTTTAATTGTTCCTCGCAAAGAGATTGAAACGTAGTCCAATCAACCTTGCGAAGTTTCTATCGTTGCGTTTTTTCGAGAAGTGGAGGGCCGATATTTTCAAGAAATATGGGGAAGTGGTCACTTCCACAGAGGTCGTCTCCAGCACTCCACGAAAAATCCATCAAAAGCGTTGGATCGCATATTGTTAAATCAATGGAAGTATGAGAGCCTGTAGCAGGATGTAAATAAATGTGTGAATTATTATTAAAAAGACACAAATTGTTTTTGGCTAAGAAATCTTCAATTTTCTTGCCTTTATCGTTTATATCTTTACAACCCCATATGTAGTTGTGTGCATTAAAATCGCCCAAGAGTATAAAAGGTGATGGCAATTGTGCAACTAGGTGATTTAGATCTTTAGGGTCTAGTGAAGAACTAGGTGGTAAATATAAGGAACATATTGTTATGACTCTGTGCATAGTAACACTGACCGCAATAGCTTGCAAATTTGTTTTCAACGCAACAGGTCTGTGAGGAATGTTTCGATTAACGATTATCGAAACTCCACCAGTCGCCTTGTCCCCGCTATCACAAATATGATTGTATAGTGAGTATTGTTTAAAAGATACCTTATCACTTGTCTTCAAGAATGTTTCTTGAAAACAAAAGGCAATAGGGTTGTGTTCATTTAAAATTAAGCTGGTTTCATCATAATTTGGTTTCAAACCTCTACAATTCCATTGAATGATCTTATTAGTTTTACCCATTATTTAGCGCTAAGGCGATTTTTAATTTTATTTTTATTTTTGGCCTTAGATTTAGGAGAGGTCTTAGGAGACTCAAGCAGCGACATCTCCACTGATGAATCCTCCTCCCTGGAAGAAGTCAGCTGAAGTGGCACCGCAACTATCTTTTCATAAGAGGATGGAAGTGGCAGTGCTGCTGTTGGATCTGAAATGTCCATGAGTTGTTCAAATTTGTTATGCAGCTCAATAGGGCCGTTAGACATCTTTGGCTGCTCCTTGTGCTCCTTAGTTGGAGAAGCACTAGGCTTTCTGTGCTCCTTAGTTGGAGAAGCACTAGGCTTTCTAACTTCCTTAGTTGGAGCAGCAATAGGCTTTCCAACCGAGGAAGTAGGCTTCACGACTGGGGAACTACTAGACTTCCCAGTCGTAGAAGAACCCGCTTTCCAATTCTCAGAAATTGACGTGCTCTTGACATTGCCAGAGCTTGCCGAATTTGTGTTTGATTTAAATGAAAAAGTTTGATTAGGTGAACAAATTAATTTTGGTTTGTTAAGTTGTATTTGTTGACTTTTGTTTGGATTTGATACTGAGGGAGTATTCTTTGTATTTTGAATTTCTGACTGTGGTTCGTATTGCGTACTTGCATCCCTGCATTATGTTTGTGTTGCTTTTGTTTTGAGAATAGATGCGTAAGAGGTCGGACTTGAAATTTTATATTTTTCTTCAATCAATTTTCGTGCTTCTGGAAAGGGAATGTTTTGTGTATATTTAACTGTTATGATTTCTTTTTCTTTTTTGAATTTTTCACATAATTTTGAATTTGCGTGATGTCCTAGACCGCAGTTGGTACATTTTAGGGAGTTAGGACAATCTGGTTCGTTATGTTTGAATGCAGACTCGCCACATTTACCACAACGTTCTTCTTTAGTACACCTGGACTTGTGGTGCCCAAAGGCTTGGCAATTGTAGCAACGTAACGGGTTTGGTCACCATTTGAACAAACTTGGTAGAGGACCATAAGCTTATAGCAAATGCAAAATATTAAACCTTTGGCTCTTGCAGTTTCAGAGAAGAAGATTTTTTAAGTTTTTCCCTATACATGTCTATGTAAAACATGTGTCCCTTGGGGCGGGGCCAAATGTGACCCCAGGGTCACCATTTGAACAAACTTGGTAAAGGACCATAAGCTTATAGTAAATGCAAAATATCAAAACTCTGGCTCTTGCAGTTTCCGAGAAGAAGATTTTTTAAAAATAAATCCTATATAAGTCTATGTAAAACTGTGACCCCCGGGGCGGGGACAAATTTGACCCCAGGATCACCATTTAAACAAACAAATTAGAGGACCATAAGCTGATGCTACATATAATACATGAGAGCTCCGTGCCATGTGTTTCTAGAGTTGAAGATTTATTTTCAGTTTTTCCCTATACATGTCCATGTAAAACATGTGACCCTCGGGGTGGGGCAAAATGTGACCCCAGCAAATCATTTGAACAAACTTGGTAAAGGACCATAAGCTTATAGTAAATGCAAAATATCTAACCTCTGGCTCTTGCAGTTTCCGAGAAGATTTTTAAAAGTTTTTTCCTATGTCTATATGAAAAACATGCAAAATCTCAATATACAAACTTTGACCCATGGGGAATGGCCATTTTTTAACCCGGGGACTTCATTTGAACAAACTTGATAGTCTAGACGTTGGCAATCATTTTAAAAGAAACATTGTTGAAATCTGTCCAGCGGTTCTTGAGAAGAAGATTTTTTAAGGTTTCAACCATATATGGTAATGGCGGTCATCTTGGATGTCGCGCTAACCTAATTTTAACAAATCTAATAAAGCATTTATCTAAGGATCATCCACGTGAAGTTTGGTCAAAATTGGCCACGCGGTTTCTGAGGAGAAGTCGTTTGAAGCAAAAGTTAACGACGACGGACGACGGATGACGGACGACGGACGAAGAGTGATCCCTATAGCTCACCTTTGAGCATTCGGCTCAGGTGAGCTAAAAATATAAAAGTTTGACCCATGTATTGTAGATGTTCCGTCTATAATAAAATGAAACATGGACAATACTAAATTACCTCCCTTTTAATTGAATATCATTTGAAATTCAAGTAAATGTATTTCAGCATTAACAGTAAATATTTCGAAAAAAAACACTTGCAAAAGCATTTGTAATGGTAATGCTAGTAAAACATGATGTCAAAATAAGTATAAAAGTCGAACAAGAAATGCAGCTTTCACAGAATACAGTAAACCCAAAAACACGCAAAACGACAAATATGACTGGCAATGTTAATAAGGAATAAAGGCATATGACTTAACAAACACAAAAAGGGTTGTCAATAGGGTTACCGCCTTGGAACTGTCAGTGGCAAAAAAAGGCCGCTGGGGGTTTAAACCAGGTTCTAGGGTGAAAAATAATTTTAGTTGGCATATTTTAGAACAGATCAGAACAGAACATATATTTTGTTAAACTTGTACATACGTACATTGTTATATATACATACATAATTTTTCATGCATAATAAGTCAAGTATTTTTAGACAAAAGTACATTTGCTATGAACAATATTAATGTTGAGTAACTGATACATGAGAATGAAAATACAAAAGAGCTAAACATTGTTTAATTAATCAAAATTGTATTCCTTACAGCTAAAGCTGTACTAATATATTTTGCTAACTTTATAACAATATTCTTATCCTGTGTCTGCAATTATTTTAAGAATTTAAACATGCTAGGTCTATTATAATAATATTTTTTTAATATAAATTGTCCGGATTCTTGTGTAACAAGGACAAATCAAAATAAAATGGTATTCATCATCCAAATCAATACTGTTACAGCATTGACAATATCTTTCATTTCTAGGTATTCTATTACCAAAGTATCTGCCGGTCTGTATTCTTAACGAATGTGCTGATATTCTGAATTTTGTTAAATATGGTCTGAGATTACATGGTTAAATATCTAGGTATGATTCATAATTAAAACACAATTTACAATTATTATATAATTCAAGTATACCACTTGATTCCTTATCAACAAACCATCGTTGTATAAAACAATCAACAACTCTTTGTCTAAACGTAGTTATAAAGTATTTATCATTAACAGATTTTGGGTCATTCCAGACATTTGTAAAACCATATTCGTTTAACATATTTTTTGCATTCGATGCCCAATTTTTAAACCCATTTTTACAATCTTTTATTAAAGTTATAACTAAAGGATATCTACCTAATTCACCATATACTCCTGATGAACAAGAACTATTTCTTACTTTTAAATGTATTCTTTCGATTTGCTTTGATGTTGTATATCCCCAAATTTCCGAAGAATAATTCAAAATTGACCCCACAAATGAATCAAATAGATGACATAATATTTTTGGTTTCAACCTTATTTTTCTACAGTTTACTAAGAGAACATTTAATGCTTTCAAAGATTTTCCAATAAGTTGTTCTTGGTTCAGAGCAAAATTTCCAGTATAATTAAAAACTGTACCTAAATAGTTGAAATCATTTACTACCTCTATATTCTCTCCATTATAAAGCCAAGATTCATTGTTCAATAATAAACCGGCTCTTTTTCTAATATTTCAGAATTAGGAACATCGAAAGCTGCACTAATTCGAAGTACTTAACAAAGTCCTATGTACCCAAATTGTACGAGTGCTTTAATTTATTTTTAAGAATTGAATTAAATTGAATTGGGTTTAAAGGCGCACCAACACATGAAAAGGTTATATGGCGCCTAACAGGCATGAACATGCCAGGCTCATCTTCCATGTACATCGAGATAAAATATGGAAAATGGGCCTAGAACCTTCTCACCCTGAACTGCAGAGTTGCTGCAAATCTATCGTAGAAACTCCATTTACGCTGGAGCCACGTTTATTGTTTTTCCGTCACTGCTCTTTTGATGCGAGCGAGATGGCACCTGAAACAATGCAGGGATCATGATAAAGACCTTTAATGAGCATGAACAAAAAATGACAAAATGAATATGAATGGGGGGGTCCTACCCCTCTGCATGTGACGGTGAAACACATGAAATAAATGCAGTGCAAATGAAAAATTAATACACGTGATTCAGTTGTACGTTAAAAAGCATCACCATTAGCACTAGTACGTGCGTTGAAATATCAATATACATGTTTCAAATTGAAAAGTTCAGGTCATTATTATCATATTGATAATACAAGTGTCCCATGTTAGCAAGACATAATAAACAAACATGGCAATACTCTTAAAGATCGCTTCCTTTGGGCAAGACATAAATAAATTAAATATATACAAACTAGGTTATACCTAACAACAAATCAATAAATGATATAATGCCAAATCGCTATGAAAGGGTTACATCATAACAAAGTGATATTCCATCTCGAAGCCAAGGCTGACCTTAATTTCATAATAGTTAACATAGATAATAGAAACGCGATTTTCAACAAAGGTATTTTGAAGGAAATTACAAAAGTGAATCATTTAGTAATGCTATATCACAAAACAGAGAATGTTTATGACGTTAAAACATCATTCATGTACCTTTATACTTCCACAATAGACAAAAACAAAATATATGGTTTATGCCATCTTAGCCGAGTGAACAAAAGAAGAAAAAAGAGTAAACAATAGAAAAAACAGAACAAACAGAACTACCTATCATATGTTAAGAGCTGCTAGTGGAAACAGATCTATATTTAACGCCTTTAAATATAAAAAAAAATCGTGTCATCCTTATACGAGTATTGTTTCAGTGTCACTGTCTCTATATACTAATTCAAAAAAAGAAAGTGCCCATTCCAATTTGCATCAACCTTAATGTCGAATATTACATTGTTGTTAACGTTTACGTCTTGCTAACTTTTCTTTCAAAAGTCTCACTTCTTTGTTAATGCATACATCTAGTATATTTTAAAACTTGTTCTTCTACATTGTTATTACGACTTTTTGGATATTTCCAAAAATAGATGTGCACACTTCCTTTTTTGACTACGTTAAGTTAATTTATTTTGATCTTCTCGATGAATGACTTCACAGTTTGCATATACTCTTCTGGGTATTTTGAATACACACTAACGTGAAGTCCATCTTTCCACACCATTGACTCGGCGTGAATATTCTTTTCGCGCCATGATTTCAGAATGCCTTCATATTTAGCAGGCTCAATGACGGGATCACTCATTGAATACAGAAACAAACCTGGAATGAGCAACTTGTTTTCATGAAACGCATCTGAGGCTCTTAGGTAATCTATTGCCGCTGCTTTTCTTGCATTCATAACATTTCGTATAGACGATTCTGTTATACTTTGGATCAGCTTATTTTCGGTCATTGCTTTAGAAACGCCCGTGGGAATGCCATTGTAATCCACAGGACTGTCATAAATGGTCCCCTTTATAAGTTTAATGACATCCGCGTATCTCTCCTGGTTCTGCTGAAGGTGAACAAGCATCTCGCCATATATATAACCTCCGACAGAAAACGAATGGATAAGTAGTCCTGGTGACCTTTCAGTTTGCTCCATCAATATGTCAAGGATATTTGCTGCTTTTAACTGTGCGCGCTTTGGGGAAAACACTTGGTCCATATGAATCTAAAGATATGTTGAAAAGAAACAATTAACAAACATAAACTCAGCATAAATGAATAAACAAGGCGCATATAGGACCAGAATAATTTTAGATATGGGTTTATATGAATGAAAATAATACATATTTGGTTATTTAAAATCTTAAAATGACGCATGATAATCTTAAAATGGTAATCTCGAACTAAAATTAATTCAATATCGTCTTGAATTTTTACGTGTTGCATAATTATATATGAACGATAATACAATTTGAATTTCTGAGTTTTTCTTGGTTAAATATATTATTGGTTCAATATACAAGCTAACGGAATGTCGCAATCTTTAAAACTATCAATATTGCCGTTTGTCCTTTAAACTGCAAATTATACCATTATGTGTATCTGATGTAGCATGGACATGATGTTTTATCATACACATTAGGTGTAATATATTTATATAATTTATTGGTCAAGTAGTGGATACAACCGGAACTATGAAAAGGACTGTAATTACACTTAAACAAGTAAAATAACGACCGACGATCATTCAGGGGCGATAGTCGCCAACAAAACAAAACAGGCAACACACTCCATAAACTGGGTAATTCAACATGTTACAATGCGTTATGTAATGTATACTATATGTATGTTAATTTAAACATGTTAAACGAGCATGACATCCCCATTCAACATGGTAGATATTACAAAAGTCAGTGGTGTATGTAAATTCATTTATGACGGTTAATTGCTAACAATAAAGGGAAATAATGCCATCTTTCAATATGAATCAAATATAACTAACACATTAATTCAGTATCATGTTCTCATTTTGAATTTAAATCTGCTAGCATATAAGTATATAAAAGTAAATATTTAACATTTTCTTCGTTATTCTACCATAGGTTTAAATATTTCATTGGTGTAATATAGTCAACAATAAGTAATACTCAAACATAAATTTGACTAGAACTATTAAACTGAATAGGAATAATGATTTTGATTGCAATTATGCAACAGAGCAACTAACGGAAGCCGCGAGGTGTAAATATTACATTACTGTGTGGGTTGGTGACATAACATGCCTGCATGTATGTCTGTATGAAAGTGAATTGGAAATAGTTTGTATTTTAAGAAAATAATTCGATCTGTCCTTCTTTAAACAACAATAATCGCATGCCCTTTGGGATCATCAAGTTCAATCTTTGTGGCTTTAAAGTAAAATACCGTTTAAGCCAGTGCTAGGAGGCGTGAGAAGTGCTGCACGTTATGTCACCTCTCATGAACAGACTCAATAGAACAGAGTCTGATACTTTTCTCTCTTGTTTGTGTGTGTTGCTTCCAAGGGATCCCCTTTTCATTATTTATTAATGAATTAGCGCAATGTTTCCAAAACCTAGAAATACGTGAACAAATTGTTTGTTTGGTTGTATGTATGGTGTTTTACGTCATTTTCAACACATGACAAAGTTATATATGACGGTCGATTTTGTTTTTACCTGGACAGAAATGACATCAAATCCTTGCTTCATATAAAACTCGCCGTACTTGTGTAAATATTTTGGTTTAGCAAACAACCAGCCCAGCAACAACACACATGGCTTGTTTGAACCTTCCTCGGACCGGTACAGATGAATGTCTTTGGAAACCTTTCGGCTGTAAGGGGCTGTCGCTATGGTTCTTTGAAATACTGGCTGAAATGACGGTTGAATTACTGGTTGAATTGTTGGTTGGAAAATACCCTGAAAATAAGAAAATATGTATACTATTAAAAAACAATACTTGTGGTAACATAGTGAAGGCAACTTTTACTATGCACAATACTACCATTAAGCGAGACAAATCACAATTAAAACACACACACGTCCATTTAGAAAACAAACGTTCTGTCGCAGTTCTGCGCAAACACGGGTAAACAACTGTGGTATATGTGGGTATGTAGAGTTACATGTGGGTATATAGAGTTACATGTGGGTATGTAGAGTTACACAATGGCAATTAGTATAGTTCATGAACCATATTAATTTACTAAGATTAAATTAGTAAAAAAACAATCGAACATAATAAGGTTATTCACAACCAAAATGACCAAGACCTATTAGCGAATAAAAAGCACACGAAAGGTAAACTTGATATGCTTGCGTGTCATTTGTAAGCAATCATACATAGTCGGCCAATCCCGTCATTATTCGGGATTAAGCCGACAGACTATTAATTCATTAAAATAGTTGTAAGTCAACGGAACAGAAAATTAAAATTACATATATATACTGAAAGGAAAAAGAAACGCAAGGTGCGTATTTCCGCTATATATTGTATGTTTAATATGCTACTGCTAATCGAATGGTACAGGGCGACATTAGGCCTGTCCTTTTAGAAAGAAGGTTTAAACAGCACTGAACACACCAATGGTTACTCCTTTAAAGTGTCATTATCTTCAGAACGCGCATTTGGTTCAAGCAGGTGAGCAAACTTAGACTTTAAATGTTGCAATCACTTAACATTAAATACAGTACTGAACTGGCTCAATATTTCAAAGAGGAACTTCAGCATTTATGAATTTCTTGTTACGTGTACTGTGATTAAAACGTCTACAACATCACAGCTGTGTCCTTTCTCTAACTAACTGCACTTTTTTTTTTTAAAAAACATCTTGGGATTTCCTTGGAATATATATGGAATTAAGTGTGCAGTATATGCAATATATAGCGGAAATACGCACCCAGTGTTTCTTTTTCCTTTCAGTATATGTAGAAAAGAATATTCTAGTAATAGTATAATATGTGGAACAGTCTATACTAGTAATAGTATAGGCATTAAGATTTATCAAATGTTTACACAATTTAAATGTGTATATACTACAAAAATATATTATAAACAATAATTATATGTCCATCCGTTTTAAAAAGGATGTATACTCTAAGCTAGCGCAGATACCGTCACATTAATACTTGACAAAATGTGTCGGGAGAATTTAAGTGGTTTTACTGCTCTTTCTTAAGCCCGTGGCGTGTTTATTTTTGAGACCATAAATCTGTTGTATAGTTGATAACTTATAAATCATTAACTTTACATCCTTAAAGATAAAATTAACGAACGAAAAGGAAAAGGCATGAGCGGATCTGTGAAATAGGGGATGGGGGCAGACTTAAAAAAACTCTTATCAATTGACAACGTATATCAACAACAATAAAATCACGTGACCACTATGGCGGAGCCAAATTTGACTCCTGGGTTACTATTTGATCAAAGTTGGTTATAAGCGCATGCTACGTGTAAAATATTAGACCGCTAGCTCGAGCAGTTTTAAAGAGGATATTTTTAAGATGTTCCTATGTAACACTATGTAAAACGGGGCTGAGCTAAAATTTACCCCATTGTCACAATGTGAACGCACTTGGTAGAGTACCATCAGCTTATGCTACATGCAATATATCATTTCTTGTGGGTTAGGCAAGAATTTTCAGTTTTTCCATATATCAGTCTATATAAAACAGGACCCCAGAAGCACGGCCATTTTTGACTTCGTTTAACAAACTTTATAGTCTGGGGGTAAAACTGTCGAAATTTGTTCAGTGGTTCTTGAGAAGACAGTTATTATAGTTTTGACCATTTATATTAAAGGTGGCCATCTTGGATGCCGCGTTGACCTAATAAAAAAAAAATAAAAGCGTTTGAAATAACAATTATCCATGTAATTTAATCAAAATCGTCCGAACGATTTATGACGAGTAGACGTTTAAGCAAAAGTAAACGGACAAACGGAAGACGGATTAGAGGGATCGCAATAGCTCACTTCGAGTTTTCGGCTCAGGTGATTTTTTATGTATTTTATAGACACTCACATATTGTATGTACCACCCATTTTTCTTTACAGCTATTCGGTTACTCTGCCGCTAGTCATTAACTCGTTATCTTACATTATCTTACAATGTCAGAATAGATCAATAGTATGTGTTGCTCTTCAATAAAGCCAATGATATGCGTTCTTGTGTTACGCTGTTTTCAATTACATCGTTAAATGCGGATAAGCCCGAGGTTACCCGAATGTATACTGCGATGATCATAATACCGTGGGTTGAGAGGGGGCACAACATTATTTTTCTTTTTTGAAAAAAAAAGTGTCATCTTCTCAAAACTATTTACTGGATAACAAATCATAAAATACACTAAATAGGTATTCGGAGCGTCCCAAAATATGCACCTTGTCGAATAATTGTCGATTTTGTACGTCATAAGTAGACTACCAAAAGCGCCTGTATATTTTTAACTGCCCTTTTTTCTGCACTGTATGATACGGTACATTGTTCTGGTTTACGAAATTTATTCTGCAAAAAATGCATAAGAACAAAAAAATTAAAAATCCAAAATGACTATGTATATATAGGATAGTTTTTATTTTTAGTATTTATTGATTTACGGATTAAATCTGAAGTTCTTGTCTTTATATAATTACATAGAATGCTGCTATTATTATTTGATATTATTATTTATATTATCATTTTTTGATTTACAGATTAAAGTATAAGATTTAAATCTTTATATAGTTACATATGATTGCATTATTATTATTTATTGATTTCCAGATTACATTATAAGTTTTAAACGTTTATATAGTAATATAGAATAGCATTATTTTTATTTATTGATTTCCAGATTAAATTTATAGTTTTAAATGTTAATATAAACAAAAAAAAAGGATTGCATTGTTTAATATTATTTATTGATTTACAGATTAAATTATAAGTTTTTAAATGTTTATATAGTTATATAGGATTGCATTAAGTATTATTTATTCATTTCCAGTTCCTGTACTATATCTCACATTCGATATATCGTTAAAAGGGTTGCAAAATGCGGCTAATGCACACACAAGCAGACCTATGAGGAGGTGACAAATGGGAATGACGATTCTTCTGCATGTTCTGAGGAAGGCCTCCAGGTATGAAACCATTAATTATTTTCCCCATAGTGTCACATATTAATGATTTGCTGCAAATGCAACTCAAGTATGGATAATGAAGCAGTGTAATGTTCATATAGAAAACTAATTGTCCACTTGAAAAATCACCAGCAAAGGTGGGGTCACAATACAGTTTACTAAACAGGTCAAGGGTACAGCTGTTTTTATTGATGGTTGCTCACAAAGTGTAAGCATAGAGTCGAAATTTCGAAATGTTCATCAGTGATCCAGTAAAACCTTTTAAATCGCTTCTTATTCATACAACCACAAATTCAAATAGAAATGGGCAGTTTTCCCTACTTATAATGCCCATTTCCATCAAAAAATGGGGATACTTTTTATTATAGGAACTACATTTGAGTACATCTTGGAGGCGGAGGTTTACATGTAATAATTAAATTAGTGGTGGTAAACCTCCAGTACATGGGACCGCAAGGTTAACTCTTCCTTCTGACGGACGAAATACATTTAAATGGTGTTTACGTCCCGTAAAAGCGCAAGGCCATATGATGGCATATCAATTAAACTACTGACGCCACTCCAACGGACGAATGTACACGAGGAATAATATATATAAATCACGCCATAGAATGTTGGAGGTTCAAGGCCGTGCTGCCATTACATCCATTGTACATCCATTACACATGTACATTGCAATATGTCCGCATCATCTAACACAGTTCTCCTAGCAAATAGAAGATAGCGCGACTCGACAGATATTGTCCTGCTTTCCGACCCCGATGCGGGGATATGCTCTAAGCATCAAATGTTTATATACACACACTTATCAAAAAAATGTATAATACAATAAAACATGGATATGTGCTGAAGTATGTGCATAGACTTAAACACCGGCAGTATACGATAATATGTATTATAAACATACATACCTTTGTAGTTAGCATGGACAACTTTCGTATAAACTCCATATTTTTGCACCATTGAGCCGTGACACACTCAAATGCATATAGTGCAGTGAATCGATATATATATACTAATTTAAAGAAAGTGGAAGGGGCATTCAACAATAACTTATTTTACACATGCATTCTAAATATAGCAGAAAGTGGAAGGGGCATTCAGCAATAACTTATTTTACACGAAATGGTTGCTTTATTTATTTAAACCTGTGTGTTGCTTAGGGACTGTTATGTAATGCAATGTGTATCGATAACACGTTTAAACTCGATTCAGAAACAAATGCATAATTTAGATATTTATAGAATATTGCGTTTGTTCGTTTTACTGAGAAGGAAGATCAAGGAAGGGGCACGCGGCAAGTTCAAAATAGTTACCAGGGAGTAAGTATAGTAAGTATACTTACTCCCTGTATTTACAAAGCATTAACATCACCACCTCGATTTCTTTTAATCCAATATCGAGCTCACCGTGGTATAATTACATATTTGAAGTTGTAATGTTTTCTTTATTATTCCTTAATTCATAGGCTTAAATATATTATCGGGCTCTATAAATAGCAATGAGAAATGTGAAAAAAAATATAATTATTGTAGATAATTGTGTTTTTGTGGGTAAACCGCAATCCTTGTGGTTATTGGCCCGTCCGTTGCAGACCACATCGGTAGACATACGATGACAATACCGCAGGCCAATTTGACGACAATATCCACAGTAGGGGCGGAGCTGCATTGACTGAAGGCAGAGTTGATACACTAACAGAACTTTATTTTAAACGAAAAATCAAAGTACTCGTAGTACTGAGCGGCGTAGGTTGGTCGAAGTAGAACCGCGAAAGAAGCAGAATGCGTTGCATTTGTTTTGTTATATTTGTATTAAAACAAAGTTATGCCATTTATGTGAAGAAGCCTTCCAACAGTTTTATTATGACAATATTATAAACTGTGGAATGTACTGTAAACTGATTCATATATGGGCGTGTATTACGGGAACATAGTCAGGGTTCTACATTAGATATATGTATGGGGTTGTATTACGGGATAATATTCAGGGTCAGGTTTGTATATACTTAATAGGTCGTAATATGTATCGGCTTTAATTAAGAAACAATATCCAGGGCCAGGTTTGTACATAAGGTATATATATGGGCCTGTCTTAAAGGTCAGATGTGTACATTATGTATACCTATGGGCTTGTATTATGTGACAATAGTAAGAGTCAGGTTTGAACATAAGGTACATAAGAAATATATATGGGCCTGTATTAAAGGAGAATATCTGGGATCATGTTTGTACATGGGCTCGTATTATGTGACAATAGTTAGAGTCAGGTTTGTACATAAGGTATAGACATGGGCCTGTATTAAAGGAGAATATCTAGGGTCATGTTTGTACATAAGGTATATATATGGGCTTGTATTAAAGGACAATATCCAGGGTCAGGTTCGTACATTAAGTATATTTATGGCCTTGTATTATGGGACATTAGTCAGGGTCAGGTTTGTACATAAGTAATATGTATGGCCTTTAATCAAGAGGAGACAATATCCAGGGTCAGGTTAATACATAAGTCGTATATATGGGCCTGTTTTACAGGACAATAGCCAGGGTCTGGTTTGAACGATTGGTACATGCATGGGCTTGTATTAAGAGACAATATCCAGGGACAGAATTATTCATAAGTAGTACATATGGGCCTGTATTAAAGGACAATATCCAGGGTCAGGTTTGTACATTAGGTATATATATGGTATATCCAGGGTCAGGTTTGTACATAACGTATATGTATGGGCCTGTATTAAAGGACAATATTCAGGGTCAGTTTTTTACATTAGGTATATTTATGGGCTTGTATTAAGGGACAATATCCAGGGTCAGGTATGTACATTAGGTATATATGTTCTACGCAAAGTAAGAATATGGACGATTCCGGAATTGCTCTGCGCAAAGTAAGAATTCTTAAAATGCGCAACGATTCCGGAATTGCGCAGGACTATTCCGGAATTGCGCAAGGGGTTAAAATATATAAAGTCACTCTGCGCAATTTGAGAATGTTCTGCGCAAAGTAAGAATTTGTGTTGGGATCTGAAATTTTGAAACCTATTTATTTTCTATTTTCATCTGCTTTATCCATCTGTGACGAAAATATAAATGTGTTTCATAGTTTAGTATCGTGTATGATTTACATGAACTTAATTATTAAATAAAACAATTTGAAGTCCTAAACTCAAACATTAAGCACATATTTTTTACCATATTACATACTATTTGGTTAGAAAATTCAATTGAGTTATGTTTATTTTTTTTGTAACGAGATTGAATGACAATGCATTTTATTGATAGTGCATTAATAGCCCATTTATGAAACATAATAGAAACAATCATGTAATTACGTTTTACCGACATAAATGTTTTGCCAGTATTAATAATTGTGTCACACTTCTAAAATCAATTAGTATTCATAGATGTTTAATAATAATTAAATTCAATCTGTTTATCAAAAGAGAACCGACATAAATAACTATGTACTATTGCATAATAGTAGAGAATAATTAGATAGGTCGTTTCTATTTGTTGAATCGAAATTAACTCTAAAGTTTGATTGGCATTTCATATGGTATATGTTAATTTGGTTCAAAAAATGTTTACAGTTATTCTAAGTGACCGTTCACTATGGACGAACATAAACATTTAGTGCAACAGTTTGTTGATAGTGTATGTAACAAAGCAAATACGAAGTTACTTTCAAAGGAAAAATACGAAGAAGTTGTCAATTGTCTAAGTAACTCTAGTGTTTCAGTCAGTGCCAAGTTTCGTTGGTGGATTAAAAGCAAAGGATTTCAATTAGTGAATTTCCTGGAGTTAAATCTAATCGATGTATTGTGCGTGCCAGCCAAAATTGAGGTAAGCCATAATATGTTTTAAAGGTACTGCAGGTGATCTGGAAGAATTGTGGCTGTCTATCGAAATATGAATTGTGGGTCGTATTTGATATTAATTTTCATATTAAGTGTGCTCGTGAACTAAATAGGCAATCCAACTTTAATGTTATATTACGGATCGTTTGCGATAACGGACCTCATATAGCTATCAAAGGCCAATGTCACAAATAGGCACACCTACCCCAGTTAATTAAAGCTCTCGGGCCTCATATGGCTATATCCGGCCAATATCACAAAGAACACACCTACCCCAGTTAATGACCTGTTTATTACATGTGTAACCAAAACAATATTATTTGGGGTATATCTAAATTGAGCAAAGTAAAAAAGTATTTACATCCATAAACATGATAAAGACATCAATGTTGCATGTGTCCCTTTAAATTTGTATTTAATTATATGCAAGTAGGGTAAAGTCAAAATTATACTGGATAAATAAATCGAGATGTTTGATAAACATGTGACCCTTTAAACTCCTATCTATCATTATACTATGTTTGCAACAGTGTTCTTCTCAGTAAATCTGATATAAAGTAATTGCGTATTTGTTTTTAATATGATTATTGTGTTCATGTTCTCACTATCTTTATAATTATAAAGACAATATTTTAGTTCATATGTATACTTTATTAAGCAAATAATTGAGCGAACATAAACTTCAGCATTGACTCTGGCCAGTGGTGTACATGGAGTCTTCTTCCACATGACGTGCAGACTGAAAGAAAAGAAAGACATAGAATAAAAAGTTAATATAAGTCGAGCAGAGTATTCAATTTGAATCAGGTGTTGCGAGGGGGAGCTAGGGTATGTTTAGGGAAATGGGAGAGTTTAAAATTTAATTATTGTTTAACACCTCATCAACACGTTGTTTAGGTTATTTCGAGCCGCCCCAAAGAGAGGAGGAAAGATATATAGGCATCCAGGAACCCTGCCCTACGCTTACTACCGATTAGATACCTATGGTTCTTTAACGTGCTTGGAGGACAGACTCCGATACACAGGACCATCCGGTTTACGTTCCCATCAGACGAACGAGGCTAGCAGGACACATCGAAGTAATCCAGTGGCGCCAGTAAGAATTGAATCCGTATTCACTGGATTCAAAGCCGATATGCTATAAACGTCCCTTGACCAAAACTGAGTAAATGGCACTTCAAGCGAAGGGTCGATACATATTATATTGTGTATCATACTAGTATATGATTGAACTGACATAATTATAGAACCATTTTAATTTATTTTTCAACCCAACTGTACAGCAAGAATCTATTATAAGGAAAGTTAAATCTGACAGAGGGTGCAATGCTCTATAAGCCATTTTTACTAGAAGGGGAATAAAATACAAGTCTTGCCAAAAATCTAAAATTGTTAAATTTTACACGTTTTGTTCATAGGATATTTTACTTTATTGACTTAGTAAGGTCATTTTACATGGGGAGAAAACATTAATATACAACTATTTATTTTCTTTCTCAAAATCTGGTGATGCCGCTAGTTTTAGAAATAAAACATGATTAAATAGGGTAGTTGAGAAGACACTTTTATAGATGTGTGGTCTGTTCTGATGTAAAAATGTGTAAAACAGACACAATATTGGAAATTTGCTCTGTGTCCCTTTAATAAATTGGAGACCAATCACATAGACCAATGAGTTGATGTAAAAGGGACACACGACAATCTTGAAGTATTTATCAAGCTTTAACATTAGCATCTTCATTTGTTAACCTGGTAACATTTTAAATTTAAACCTGCTTGCATTAAAAGTTAAATAAACGTGTTTCATTTTGTCTTCGTTATTCTATCAAATACGTAACTATATTATAGGTGCACTATTATCAACAGTAAGTAATGTGTAAAACAATTTCTTCTGAACTATTCTAATAAATAATATTAATGATGCACAAATGCAAACTATGCAGAAAAATTAACCGAACTCCAGAAGTTTTAAACAAATAAAGACTGCCTAGTGTTCCTTTAACACAACTTGTTTTCGCATGTATCCAGTACATGTAGTTTACACGAGCTCATATGACAATCACGCTGCACTATCACTGAAAACATTTTTTACTCTAACTTTGAACAGCACCGTGCAAGCATAACACAAACTCCATTTAAAGAACTACACAAGTGCAAACAATTTTTAAAAAGGCTCTTACCTCCATATGATCCAATGGCATTTAATACGGCTTGACATTCTGAAGTCGTCAGTATCAATTCACTAAGAGCTGCTCAAGGGCACGATTCACATTTGAGGCCTCTCTGAAAACAAAATCAATCCAATGTCAATGATCAAACAGACATATTTTATCCTTTGTTATACATAATGTAACATATTTAAAAAAGAAAAGATAAAAGAAGAACTAAATTGAATAAAGCATGAATACTACTTGTGCTCAATAACACGGTTAATGTAATAAAAACATCTCTCATCATTCATTATACATGTAAAATATAATGTAGTCCAACTGGAGATCCATTAAAAACATTGTTCCACTTTCACAGCATATTTCCAGCCCATGGAATAGT
This sequence comes from Cyrtodaria siliqua, assembly GCA_037043455.1. Taxonomy (NCBI): domain Eukaryota; kingdom Metazoa; phylum Mollusca; class Bivalvia; order Adapedonta; family Hiatellidae; genus Cyrtodaria; species Cyrtodaria siliqua. The sequence goes on from JAWPHD010004696.1 coordinate 25,466, forward strand.
CACTTCTTTTGAGACACACTGGAAGCAAGCGTAGTAGCTTCACCTCCTTAAACGCTTTTAGTGAAATGTACTTTCTCGAAATTGCGTTGTTTTTTTCGCAACAGAAAGTATGTAGTAAATGTAAATAAATGTCAATTCAAAATCACTTCCTTGCCTCAAAACTTTACTGTACATAAATATGAATCTGACCGATTTCAGTCAAATGTCTTTGGCAGATTACATTGTTTCAATGGTAGTTGTATCGGGTTATGTATTCACGAATGTGCGAGAAAATGGGGATAACATAACGATATAGAGACAACGCTAACAATTTACATTCATGCATCTGAGAGGTGGGGGTCGGGGTGTAGGGGGTTTCTAGTTGTCTTACCCCCTCCTTGTTTTCGGTATGCAAGCTCCATCTACCCCACACACCCATCTACCGTACTTGGTTGGGGGCGGGGTGCGGGGGACATTGATAGCATTTCTACTAGCAATTGTTGTATTCCACGAAACGTTCTACAGTTTACAGTACATCCAGTTACTGGAAAGATCGGAGTACACGAAAAACATTTATAGTAATTATGAACTTTCTATTATACAGTATACACCACTTTTTTAGGCACTGTATTTGGCCAATGTCTAAATATGCACGATCTAAAAGTGGTGTGTACTGTTTATTAACAAACACATTTTAATGACAAAACAAATACCTTGATCATGGACCTCCAACAGCAGACAGTAATCCCAAATCCAACTTGCAACAACATGTCAATTTCACGTGTCAAATTATGTCACGGTGACCTGTCAGTCACCAACACTGCATCGTCTTGACACATAATGGGATGTTATTTCGTCCGGTAAGGTATTAGTTTTTACATAATCTACGGTATGAAACACTGTACGCGTGTTGTTAGACCCCATAGGTACCCGTAGTGCTCGCCGACGTAGCGCGCCCAATTTCGGGTGAAAAAAAATGGCGTCTGTTTTAATTGAAAATTCGTAAAATAGTCCGTAAAATACAAAGAAATAGTCCATGTTCGCGGAGTTAAAATGCGAACAGAACTGATATGTTATAGGTCCGTGGCGTTCCTACTGTACAGGTAAAACATTGTCACAATATACGCGATTTTGATTATTCCCGAGTAACACCGCCAGCTACCTTAAATGTGTTTCTGTTTAGATTTAATTAATTTAGTGAAAACCATTTGTACTCTTGTACTTCGGTTTTGACAAGAGTGCATACATGGTTTTATTCTGCTTTATTTCAAGTTTCATAAACATCATATGGTTTCCATCATACTACTATATATCAATTTAGTAAAAATAAATGCTTTAAAAACAATAGTATGTGACTGACAATTGTAGTGCTTTATACATGTATGTTTTAAAATCAAACAGAAATTAAAATTATATAATTATATTAAAATAAAACTTTATCTGACCTTTGAGTTTCTTATAAATATTTATAAATATATTGATATTTTGCATGTGTACATTATATATATATATGTATAATATAGGTTATTGTATTTGTATGGCTAAATATTACTTCGAACGAGTTGTTTTGGCAAAGGACGACGAGCTTGCGAGTCGTCCTGCGCCAAAACAACGAGTTCCAAGTAATATTTAGCCATACAAATTCAATAACCTTTTTATTGTATACTTTCATATTGTTTTTGATCAATGCTAATTGTATGACTATTACTTTTCATTGCATTTGTGTTATTTTTATAGCTTTTGATGGAATTCCTATCTTGCCATTCAGTTTCATTTTGTGTGGATGATTATTTTGCGCGAAAATGACGTCGACGTCGGATGACGTCATTAAAAACAACAAGCGATTTTCTGAAGTTTGTTTACCATTCGATAACGTTAAAAACAGTGGGTGAGTGACCATTTGAATTATTTTATCAATTTTTGCCATAAAAGGTTGAAAAAAAAATCCTATTTTTTTGTTGACACTATAGAAAGGATTCCGTTATTTTTATTTGAAAGTAGTTCCTTATTTCTATTTCGCGGCTCTTAGCAAGCACGAGCAAAAGTTCCCGTGCAATATCAATGCGTGCAATATCGTAGAATATTGCACGCTTAGCTCAATGCAAACTAAACGGGACAATATGAAAGTATACAATAATTTGTGTTATTGTATACTTTCATATTGTCCCGTTTAGTTTGCATTGAGATAAGCGTGCAATATTATAGGTTATTGCATTTGTATGGCTAAATATTACTTGGAACGAGTTGTTTTGGCAAAGGACGACGAGCTTGCGAGTCGTCCTGCGCCAAAACAACGAGTTCCAAGTAATATTTAGCCATACAAATTCAATAACCTTTTTATTGTATACTTTCATATTGTTTTTGATCAATGTTAATTGTATGACTATTACTTTTCATTGTACTTGTGTTATTTTTATAGCTTTTGATAGAATTCCTATCTTGCCATTCAGTTTCATTTTGTGTGGATGATTATTTTGCGCGAAAACGACGTCGACGTCGGATGACGTCATTAAAAACAACAAGCCATTTTCTAAAGTTTGTGTGACCATTTCAGTTATTTTATCAATTTTTGCCATAAAAGGTTGAAAAAAAACACGTATTTTTTTGTTGACACTATAGGAAGGATTCCGTTATTTTTATTTGAAAGTAGTTCCTTATTTCTATTTCGCGGCTCTTAGCAAGCACGAGCAAAAGTTCCCGTGCAATATGAATGCGTGCAATATCGTAGAATATTGCACGCTTAGCTCAATGCAAACTAAACGGGACAATATGAAAGTATACAATAATCTACGATATTGCACGCATTCATATTGCACGGGACATTTTGTGCTTCATTTGTTTATATTTTCTTAGCCATAATGTATCTCCTTATTTCAGTAATATAAATCCGCGCTTTATTGTTTGAGGGCTTCAGCTTGTTTTCTCAATAATTAAGTTCATATTTATTATTTACCAAACCAAACTATGATTTTTTTTTTATACATTTTTATCTTTTTTAACAGACGGATGAAACAATTAAGCATAAGTAAATAGAAATAAATTGGTTTTAAACACTATATTCCTTTTCAAATCCCAACACAAATTCGTACTTTGCGCAAAACATTCTCAATTTGCGCCGACACATGGTGCATGTATTATATCGATTAACCCCTTGCGCAATTCCGGAATAGTCGTGCACAATTCCGGAATCGTCGGACATTTTAAGAATTCTTACTTTGCGCAGAGCAGTTCCGGAATCGTCCATATTCTCACATTGCTTATAACATATATATGGTGATATGGTGGGGAGCTCAACGTTTTCCAAGTTAAGACTTTTGTGCTACATGTCCCTAGTGGGAAACATAAGCACACAGTTTGCAGTCACTATCAGAAAACCCGATTGCATTGTACTTGTACATATATGGCAATAAAATCAGAAAACATCACGGAAAAAACGTTGAAATAAATCTAATTTATGTTCAGCAGCAGGAAGGAATACCTGATTGTGGACTTTTCACAATTGCAAACGCGACTTCCATATCTTTTGGCGACGATCCAATTTCAATAGTATACAGTCAGGATTTGATGAGAGATCATTTCCTTGCATGCGTGGATGAAAAGAAAATGACACCATTTCCACACACGATTAGTAGATGCAGAAAGAGGGTGAAGTTTACTAAAACAAACTAGGGAAACAATATATTCATTTCTAAAGACGAACTGTATTATTCACATTGACTAACGACATCGAAGAGCATGACCGGCCACTTGTGTAGCTGATGATTCTCGACTTTAAGCAAGCACACTCTAGTGTTTTGGTCAACACATTTAGCAAACATGTTATTCAACAGGATGCTATTGATTTCAACTATAATTATGCAGAATTAAAAATAAAATTATTTTATGTATTGGTTTCGCAAATCACTTTATTTTTTTAAAGAGGAACTGTATTGTTTTTCACATTACTTAATGAAGAACACGACCCGGCCACTTGTGTATCCGTTGGTTCTCGACTTGAAACAAACACATATAAGTGTTTTGCCAAACACATTTAGCAAACTACACACCATTATGTTATTGACTATAAATATGCATGATGAAAAACACATTTATTTAATGTATTTGTTGTACATCACATCACTTCTTAAGACGAACTGTATTATTATTCACAATAATGACAAACTAAATAGCAGTATGTTATTGATTCTAACTATAACACTATACATATGCATAATTAAAAATAAACTTTGTCCGTGTATTTGTTATCCCTTAATTACCTTTACCCTAATGATATATTTTTAAGAGAGTGGATGCGATCTAGAAGCATTATGGGTGTCAGCCCAAATACAAATACAACCACAAACATGGGTTTCAGATTCATATTGAATATGGACTAAACTAGGAGTTATCCATAACAGCTGATTCAATCATTGTTAAAGGGGTTGATGCGCTATTTTGAAACAAGGTTTATTTTGAAGGGCTCTAAAAAAAACTTTAAAAAGCATGTCATGTCTTTTTTATTTTCATGGCATTTTGATTTTTCTTTTAGTTTTTTTTCGAGTTTTTCAGAGCCCTTTTAAATAAATCCTGTTTAAAAATAGTGCATCAACACCTTTAATGAAATAGTTTGGTCAGGAAAACAATACGACTGTGTTGTATAAATCATTAATTGTAATTTATGCAAATCTTTAAAAATCTTATAAATTATTGTTTATAGAAGAAGATGAAGAAGATAAATGTTTATTAAAGTGTCACAAATCATCACATGGCATACACAACGTTCAGTACAACATATTAACATATATATGATATTTTGGGCCGATATCGGCCTATGAGTCACTAAATTTATACAAATCAATAACATGCCGATTATGTGTTATTTTGGTACCTTAATAACTAGATAACACTCATTCTTAAGAAAAATCAAACATTATGGAGTTTAAAAATTGTTTAAAATATAATAACTTAGAATTTGCAAACATACTGAGAAGGCGATAATCTTCATATACAAAAGAGGACATAAAGCTGTTAAACGGCGGAATGATTTTGACAGATAAACACATCACAATAGTAATAGAAGTACACCCCCCCCCCCCCCCCCCCATTTACATTAACATTTATGATTTAGAAACAACACGCAGCCGAGTCGTCGGGCTTTCCTGACCGCACATGTTTATTAGCAATAATTGACCGTAATGTAAAATTAATTCAATACATATGCATTTGTATATGAAATTGAAGCACATTATAAAGGTTTACATGAGTTTAGTCTGTATTTGATTACGCAAAACTTGGTATTTTTTGTGTGTTTTAACTGACAGAAATAGAGCAGATCTTATGAAACTGTATATCGCCATTTGTTAACCTTTGGGACAAAGACTAACTTGTGTACTAACATAAAATACAACCTTGATTTGAAAAACAACAACAGCGGACTAAATATAATCAAAAATAATTTTTAAATGTATTCAGTATTTCAATTGACACCAATTAATTTTCTAGATCGCCTGAAGTCCCTTTACAATTATCCTGATGTTTTCTGGATTTAATAGCATTTTTACTTCTTTAGAATTTACTATGCTAGTATTACGTTGATATTTTTCTCTGTTTCAAATGAAAAAAAACAATCAAAATGTATACCCGCAAATATGTTTAAGAACCCAAATTCCTACTTTGTCCCAATTCCTACTTTGTGTACGGACGATAACGAAACTATTCCTACTTTGTCCCTATTCCTACTTTGCGCACGGACGATTCCGGAATTGAACCGCGCATTTTGAGAATTCCGATAATGTCGCGCATTTTAAGAATTCTTACTTTGCGGACGGACGATTCCGGAATTGAACCGCGCATTTTGAGAATTCCGATAATGTCGCGCATTTTAAGAATTCTTACTTTGCGCAGGGCAATTCCGGAATTGTCCATATTCTCATTTTGCGCATAACATATATATGGGATTTTATTAAAGGACAATGTCCAAGGTCAGGTATGTACATTTGGTACATGTACGGGGTTGTATTACGGGACAATATCCAGGGTCAGGTTTCTACATAAGTAATATGTATGGGCTTGTATTATGGGACACTATCCAGGGTCGTGTTTGTGCATTAGGTATATGTATTGGCCTGTATTAAGGGACAATGTCCATGGTCAGGTATGTGCATTAGGTATTTGTATGGGCTTGTATTAGGGGGACAATAGTCAGGGTCAGGTTTCTACTTTAGATATATGTATGGGGTTGTATTACGGGATAATATTCAGGGTTAGGTTTGTATATACGTAAAAGGTCGTAATATGTATGGGCTTTAATTAAGAGACAATATCCAGGGTCAGATGTGTACATTATGTATATGTATGGGCTTGTATTATGTGATAATAGTCAGGTTTGTAAATAAGGTACATAAGGTATATATATATAGGCATGTATTAAAGGAGAATATCTAGGGCCAGGTGTGTACATGGGCTTTTATTATGTGACAATAGTTAGAGTCAGGTTTGTACATAAGGTATATTAAAGGAGAATATCTAGGGTCAGGTGTGTGTATGGGCTTGTATTATGTAATAATAGTTAGAGTCAGGTTTGCACATAAGGCATACATATATGGGCCTGTATTAAAGGAGAATATCTAGGTTCAGGTCTGTACATTATGTATATGTATCGGCTTGTCTTAAGTGACAATAGTTAGAGTCAGGTTTGTACACCAGGTATATATTTGGGCTTGTATTAAAGGACAATATCCAGGGTCAGGTTTGAACATTAGGTATATGTATGGCCTTGTATTACGGGACATTAGTCTGGGTCAGGTTTGTACATAGATAATATGTATGGCCTTTAATCAAGAGACAAAATCCAGTATCAGGTTTATACATAAGTCGTATATATGGGCCTGTTTTAATACATGAATGGGCTTGTATTATGGCACAATATCCAGGGTCAGGTTTGTACATAACGTATATATAGTGACCTGTATTAAAGGACACTATTCAGGGTCAGGTTCATACATAAGTAGTATATATGGGCCTGTATTAAAAGACAGTATCCAGGGTCAGGTTTGTACATTAGGTATATGCATGGGCTTGTATTGAGGGACAATAGTCATGGTCAGGTTTGTAAATTAGGTAAATATAAGAGCTTGTGTTAAAGGACAATATTCAGAGTCAGGTTTGTACATTAGGTATATGTATGGACTTGTATTAAGGGACAATATCCAGGGTCAGGTTTTTACATTCGATATATGTATGGCGTTGTATTACGGGACAATATCCAGGGTCAGGTTTGTACATAAATAATATGTATGGGCTTGTACTATTGGACAATATCCAGGGTCAGGCTTGTACATAACGTATATATATGGACCTGTATTAAAGGACAAATTTCAGGTCAGGTTAGTTCATTAGGTATATGTATGGGCTTTTATTAAGAGATAATATCGAGGGTCAGGTTTGTACATTAGGTATATGCATGGGCTTGTATTAAGGGAACATAGTCAGCGTCCGGATTGTACATAAGGTATATGTACGGGCTTGTATTAAGAGACAATATCGAGGTTCAAGTTTGTTCATAAGGTATAGGTATGGACCTGTATTAAAGGCCACTATTCAGGGTCAGGTTTGTACATTATGTATATCTATGGACTTGTATTAAGGGACAATATCCAGGGTCAGGTATGTGCATTAGGTATTTGTATGGGCTTGTATTACGGGACAATAGTCAGGGTCAGGTTTCTACTTTAGATATATGTATGGGGTTGTATTATGGGACAATATCCAGCGTCAGGTTTGTACATAAGTAATATGTATGGGCTTGTATTATGGGACAATATCCAGGGTCAGGTTTGTACATTAGGTATAAGCATGGGCTTGTATTGAGGGACAATAGTCAAGGTCAGGTTTGTACATTAGATATATGTATAGGCTAGTGTTAAAGGACAATATTCAGAGTCAGGTTTGTACCTAAAGTATATGCATGACTTGTATTAAGGGACATTAGTCCGGGTCCGGGTTGTACACAAGGTATATGTACGTGCTTGTATTAAGAGACAATATTCAGGGTCAGATTTGTTCATAAGGTATATGTATGGACCTGTATTAAAGGACAATATCCAGGGTCAGGATTGAACATTAGGTATATGTATGGACTTGTATTAAGAGACAATATTCAGGGTCAGGTTTGTACATTAGATGTATGCATGGGCTTTTAGCCAGGTTCCGGTTTGTACATAAGGTATATGCACGGGCTTGTATTAAGAGAAAACATCCAGGGTCAGGTCTGTACATATTGTTTATGTATGGGCTTGTATTTTGGGACAATAGTCAAGGTCCGGTTTTTGCATTATGTGGTACGTATGTATTAAGGGACAACAGTCAGGGTCAAGTGTCTACATTAGCTATATATATATATATATATGGGCTTGTATTACGGGACAATATCCAGGGTCAGGTTTGTACATATAAAGGTATATATACGGGCATGTATTAAAGGACAATATCCAGTGTCAGGTTTTTACATTAGGTATATATATGGACTTGTATTACAGGACAATATCCATGGTCAGGTTTGTACATTAGGTATATGTATGGGGTTGTATTACGGGACAATATCCAGGGTCAGGTTTATAAATTAGGTATATATATGTGCTTGTATTATGTGACAATATCCAGGGTCAGGTTTGTACATTATGTATATGTATGGGCTTTAAAAAAATACACGCATGACAACTTAGAAAATGCACATAACAACTTAGAAAATGCACAAGACAACTTAGAATATGCACATAACAACCTACGAAATGCACATAACAACTTACGAAATGCACATTACAACTTAGAAAATGCACAATACAACTTAGAATATGCACATAACAACCTACGAAATGCACATAACAACTTAGAAAATGCACATAACAACTTGGAAAATGCACATGACAACTTAGAAAATGCACAAGACAACTTAGAAAATGTACATGACAACCTAGAAAATGCACATAACAACTTACTAAATGCACATAACAACTTACTAAATGCACATAACAACTTAGAAAATGCACAGGACAACTTAGGAAGCGTACTGCACAAAATGCAAAAGGCCAATAGAAGGCAACCGAGGCTTTCCATACGAAGGCGTGACATGTAAAGGATCAAAGGAATGTGTTGAGTCATAATTGTGGTAAACATTTTCACAGATGTGAAATTGAAACACTTATCTACGTGACAGGCGGCATCTTCAAAGATCGCGGCAAGTGTCATTGATCGGTAGCGCGCGTGGCTTGACTTTAATTCAATTCAATTCTTTGATTCAGACTTTAATCACCAATAATGATATGACAACTTCAGTTCATACCATTAAACAAATCGGCATAACATGACAGGTGGTATTGGCTGCAAGGATTTGTCTGGACTGATACTTTAAATAAATAATTGAACGGTGTTTCATGTAGTACTACATTCTCAACGAATTGTATGAAAAATAAGAAGTATACATAATATATTAGTTGCGAATGAGATTAATTGTTTACGTTGCGCATTTAATTTTAAACAATTTAGTATAATCCGTGAAAGCCAATTATAGTTTATAATTATTAAATGCCGCTAACAAAATGATTGAGGCTTCCTTCTTTTTCACTACATATATATCATGTTTTAATTCAGTTTGTAATATAAATACCAATTCAATTATCGATCTTTTAGTAGACTTGATTGTAAATAGTCCGATAAGCAAATTGCCTGTCCCTTACCAAAAATATAGGCTTCTGGCGACTATTTGCTGCAACTCTGCGGCAAACATCGCTGCAAAGCTGCGGCAAACAAGTCTGCGGCGAAGTTGCGGTACACTTTTACCATGCAAATGAGGTCTGCGGCAAAGTTGCAGCAAACAAATATGCCAATGAGCTTCTGGTGATGTTCTGGCGATGTTTGCTGCAACTTTGCCGCAGACCTCATTTGTGCGACAACTTTGCAGCAAAACTTCATTTGCATAAAATGTTTCTCTGCAATGTTCTGGTGATGTTTGCTGCAAAGTTGCGGCAATGTTCGCCAACACATCGCGGCAAACTTTTTTAAAATAATAATGGACTGAAATTATGAAATAGAACATTATGGTGCGCCGTTTAAAAAAAAATATAAATATTATACAGAAGTCATACTGTAAATTAAAATTCTGGCATACAAATTTATCCTATATAACTTACAAAGTTGACAAAGCCATCCAATAATAAATTCTATTCAGTAAAATGCAAATGGTCATTTTCATTGAAATGTCAAAAACTCCTATATTTACTCTCATTTATATGGGAATGTCATATGTTGTCTTTTTACACATTACTCCCATTTTTATGGAGATGTCAACCGCTGTCAGTTCTGCATTACTCTCATTTTCATGGAGATGTCGAGCGCTCTTATTTCTGCATTACTCCCATTTTTCCCCGTAGGTACCCCAAACCTGCAATACACAAAAACAAAATGGCGACGATAACGTTGCCGATTCGTTTTGGAAACCGCCGATTGTTTCCTTTTTATTGCTTTTCTGCGCTTTCCATTGTGTGTAAAGGTCTGAAATAAGTAAGTATATTATTTTTTTGCAAACGTACAGATAATAAAACATTAACATACAGATAAAATACGTTTATTTTATGAAAAAATCCTCCAAATATAACGACGTTAGAGCGATGACGTCACGAAAATAAACAACGTCTAGTTAGGGGCACGTTACGGGGAAATTGGCGCAATAAAAATGAAAACGTGTTTTTGGCTGTTTTTTTTTCTTAAGTATACTCACCGTCAATGAAAAGTTACCACTTGTTAATCAGTTAAATAAATTCACAAAAGGAATTTTACAAGAACAAATTCAATGAAAGCTCGGACAAGTTCGGAAACCAGCCAGATGGAACCAGCAACAGCGGAGTTGTGGCTCTTGAATTAAAAATCCTATATTTTGCCTCGTTAAGACGATAGGGCCATCATTTTTCATCCGATCTTTACCAATCATTACCAGATTGTTAATATCAATTAAAGCTCAGACAAGTTCAAAAACCAGCCAGATCAGACCAGTAACAGCGGAGTTGTGGCCCTTAAATTAGTTAAAAATGCTGTATTTTGCCTCGTTGAGACGATAGGGCCTTCGTTTTTCATCCAGTCTTTACCAAACTTTACCAGATTTTAGTATCAATGAAAGCTCGGACAAGTACGAAAAACCAGTCGGATCGGACCAGTTACAGTGGAGTTATGGCCCTTGATTTAGTTAAAAATGCTATATTTTGCCTCGTTAAGACAATAGGGCCTTCATTTTTCACCCGATCTTTACCAAACTTCACCAGATTGTTAATATCACTGAAAGCTCGGATAATTTTGAAAACCAGCCAGATCTGACCAGTAACAGCACAGTTATGGCCCTTGATTCGTTAAAAGTGCAATATTTTGCCTCGTTAATATGATAGGGGCTTCATTTTCATCTGATCTTTACCAAACTTTACCAGATTTATTTTCCTTTTTTTGTTTGTTTATTATTTGTTTTTTTGTTTTACTTGTATTTTTTTTATTTATTTTTTTAAATATTTTTTTTTTATTAGCTCTACTGGCCAAGTTCAAAAACCAGCCAGATTGGACCAGTAACAGCAGAGTTATGGCTCTTGATTTAGTTAAAAATGATATATGTTGCCTCTTATTAGGGTTTGGGTTGAAACATGTATATTATAAGTTTTTAGCTCTACTGGCCGAAGGCCAGCAGATCTTATGGGATGCTGAGTTGACCGTCGTCATCCATCGTTAATTTTGTCTCGTTAAGACGATAGGGCCTTCATTTTCAAACTTGATTGTAAATATCAACGAAAGCTCGAACTTGTCCGAAAACCAGCCAGATCGGACCAGTAACAGCGGAGTTATGGCCCTTGATTTAGTTAAAAATGCTAAATTTTGCCTCGTTAATACAATAGGGCCTTCATAAACTTTCAAAAAAAGTAAATTGCAGTCACTCGCTTCATTGATGTTATAAGAGCCATGTTAGCCAGTAGAGCGTCCACAGGCCCTCTTGGGCCTCTTGTTTGGTATGTTGGAATTGAACTGAATTGGGTTTTAAGGCACACTAACACATGAAAGGTTATATGGCGCCTAACAGGAATGAAAATGCCAGGCTCATCCTTCATTTCCATCAAGAAGAAAAAATATGCAGAATGGGCAAAGAATCGTGTTACCTGCAGAACTGCAGAGTTGCTGCAAATTCTATAGTACACACTCCATTTACGATGGAGTCATGTTTCCACGCTTGCATACTCAGTGTCATGATAAAGACCTTGAATGAGCATGATAAAAAATGACAAAATGAATATGAATGGGGGTGTTCTACCCCTCTGCATGTGACAGTGTGTTTGCAGTGGTTGTATTCTACCCCGGCAACCATACCGGGATATTGGAATGAGGATACTGTTTTCCTAGACCCTAGTATTACATTAGGGTTTGGGTTGCAACATGTGTATTAGACGTTTTTTGGTATATTGGAATGATGATACATGCAACAGTTTAACGCTGTTTGTATAATGGAATGCCGATACTGTTTGTATAGACCCTAGTGTTACAACAGAGTTTGGGTTACAACATGTATATTATATGTTTAACACTGTTGGTATATTGGAATGACCCAAGAGTTACAACAGAGTTTGGGTTACAATATGTATATTATATGTTTAACACTGTTGGTATATTGGAATGACAATACTGTTTGTATAGACCCTAGTGTTACTACAGGGTTTGGGTTACAACAGGTATATTGTATGGTATATTGGAATGACAATACTGTTTGTATAGACCCTAGTGTTACAACAGGGTTTGTGTTACAACAGGTATATTATATGTTTAACACTATCCACCTAACACAATATTGGTGTTACATTCATCACCAACGTGGAAATTCTTGGTACAACCCTATAGTAATTCATCACGGTAATGCTACCCTCTGACGTCATAAATGTGTTTAATTACACTGAATCGAGAAAGTCTCAAAAGAGGAATTAAGTCGTATATGTGGCAGTTTGGTATAATATAACTTATTAACTGTTCTTAGATAGCGAATATGCATGCTACCGGAGTGAGAAAGTCTGGGAAGAGTAATTATTCATGTTGGTTTAGTTAGGTATAATATAACGTATTGACTGTTCTTGTGCAGCAAATATTGGAGCGAGACGGACTCGAAAGAGTAAGTCCTATATGTTGCAGTTTGGTATAATATAACAATTGTTGACTGCTCCTAGGTAGCAAATATTCATGTCATCGGATCGAGAAAGACTTGGGAGAGTAATTTGTCATAGTTAGGTCTAATATACCTTATTGACTGCTCTTAGGTAGCAAATATTCATGTTATTTGAGCGAGAAAGACTCGGAAGAGTAATAAGTCATAGTTAGGTATAATATAACTTGCTCTTAGGTAGCAAATATTCATGTTATTGGAGCGAGAAAGACTCGGAAGAGTAGTTAGTCATAGTTAGATTTAATATAACTTTACATATTGACTGCTCTTAGGTATCAAACGTTCATGTTATTGGAGCGAGAAATTCTCGAAAGAGTAATTAGTCATAGTTAGGTATACTATACCTTATTGACTGTTCTTAGGTAGCAAGCGTTCATGTTATTGGAGCGAGAAGGACTCGGAAGAGTAATTAGTCATAGTTAGGTATAATATACCTTATTGACTGCTCTTAGGTAGCAAGCGTTCATGTTATAGGAGCGAGAAAGACTCGGAAGAGTAATTAGTCATAGTTAGGTATAATATACCTTATTGACTGTTCTTGTGTAGCAAGCGTTCATGTTATTGGAGCGAGAAAGACTCGGAAGAGTAATTAGTCATAGTTAGGTCTAATATACCTTATTGACTGTTCTTAGGTAGCAGGCGTTCATGTTATTGGAGCGAGAAAGACTCGGAAGAGTAATTAGTCATAGTTAGGTCTAATATACCTTATTGACTGCTCTTAGGTAGCAAGCGTTCATGTTATTGGAGCGAGAAAGACTTGGAAGAGTAATTAGTCATAGTTAGGTATAATATAACTTATTGACTGTTCTTAGGTAGCAAGCGTTCATGTTATTGGAGCGAGAAAGACTCGGAAGAGTAATTAGTCATAGTTAGGTCTAATATACCTTATTGACTGTTCTTAGGTAGCAAGCGTTCATGTTATTGGAGCGAGAAAGACTCGGAAGAGTAATTAGTCATAGTTAGGTATAATATAACTTATTGACTGTTCTTAGGTAGAAGCGTTCATGTTATTGGAGCGAGAAAGACTCGGAAGAGTAATTAGTCATAGTTAGGTATAATATACCTTATTGACTGCTCTTAGGTAGCAAGCGTTCATGTTATTGGAGCGAGAAAGACTCGGAAGAGTAATTAGTCATAGTTGGGTATAATATACCTTATTGACTGTTCTTAGGTAGCAAACGTTCATGTTATTGGAGCGAGAAAGACTCGGAAGAGTAATTAGTCATAGTTAGGTATAATATACCTTATTGACTGCTCTTAGGTAGCAAGCGTTCATGTTATTGGAGCGAGAAAGACTCGAAAGAGTAATTAGTCATAGTTAGGTATAATATACCTTATTGACTGCTCTTAGGTAGCAAGCGTTCATGTTATTGGAGCGAGAAAGACTCGAAAGAGTAATTAGTCATAGTTAGGTATAATATACCTTATTGACTGTTCTTAGGTAGCAAGCGTTCATGTTATTGGAGCGAGAAAGACTCGGAAGAGTAATTAGTCATAGTTAGGTATAATGTACCTTATTGACTGTTCTTAGGTAGCAAGCGTTCATGTTATTGGAGCGAGAAAGACTCGAAAGAGTAATTAGTCATAGTTAGGTATAATATACCTTATTGACTGCTCTTAGGTAGCAGGCGTTCATGTTATTGGAGCGAGAAAGACTCGGAAGAGTAATTAGTCATAGTTAGGTATAATATACCTTATTGACTGTTCTTAGGTAGCAAGCGTTCATGTTATTGGAGCGAGAAAGACTCGAAAGAGTAATTAGTCATAGTTAGGTATAATATACCTTATTGACTGCTCTTAGGTAGCAAGCGTTCATGTTATTGGAGCGAGAAAGACTCGAAAGAGTAATTAGTCATAGTTAGGTATAATATACCTTATTGACTGTTCTTATGTAGCAAGCGTTCATGTTATTGGAGCGAGAAAGACTCGAAAGAGTAATTAGTCATAGTTAGGTATAATATACCTTATTGACTGTTCTTAGGTAGCAAGCGTTCATGTTATTGGAGCGAGAAAGACTCGGAAGAGTAATTAGTCATAGTTAGGTATAATATACCTTATTGACTGTTCTTATGTAGCAAGCGTTCATGTTATTGGAGCGAGAAAGACTCGAAAGAGTAATTAGTCATAGTTAGGTATAATATACCTTATTGACTGTTCTTAGGTAGCAAGCGTTCATGTTATTGGAGCGAGAAAGACTCGGAAGAGTAATTAGTCATAGTTAGGTATAATATACCTTATTGACTGTTCTTATGTAGCAAGCGTTCATGTTATTGGAGCGAGAAAGACTCGAAAGAGTAATTAGTCATAGTTAGGTATAATATACCTTATTGACTGTTCTTATGTAGCAAGCGTTCATGTTATTGGAGCGAGAAAGACTCGAAAGAGTAATTAGTCATAGTTAGGTCTAATATACCTTAATGACTGTTCTTAGGTAGCAAACGTTCATGTTATTGGAGCGAGAAAGACTCGGAAGAGTAATTAGTCATAGTTAGGTATAATATACCTTATTGACTGTTCTTATGTAGCAAGCGTTCATGTTATTGGAGCGAGAAAGACTCGAAAGAGTAATTAGTCATAGTTAGGTATAATATACCTTATTGACTGTTCTTAGGTAGCAAGCGTTCATGTTATTGGAGCGAGAAAGACTCGAAAGAGTAATTAGTCATAGTTAGGTATATATACCTTATTGACTGTTCTTAGGTAGCAAGCGTTCATGTTATTGGAGCGAGAAAGACTCGAAAGAGTAATTAGTCATAGTTAGGTATAATGTACCTTATTGACTGTTCTTAGGTAGCAAGCGTTCATGTTATTGGAGAGAGAGAGTCTCGGAAGAGTAATTAGTCATAGTTGGGTATAATATACCTTATTGACTGTTCTTAGGTAGCAGGCGTTCATGTTATTGGAGCGAGAAAGACTCGAAAGAGTAATTAGTCATAGTTAGGTATAATATACCTTATTGACTGTTCTTAGGTAGCAAGCGTTCATGTTATTGGGGCGAGAAAGACTCGAAAGAGTAATTAGTCATAGTTAGGTCTAATATACCTTAATGACTGTTCTTAGGTAGCAAACGTTCATGTTATTGGAGCGAGAAAGACTCGGAAGAGTAATTAGTCATAGTTAGGTATAATATACCTTATTGACTGTTCTTAGGTAGCAGGCGTTCATGTTATTGGAGCGAAAGCGTCTGGGAAGAGTAATTAGTCATAGTTAGGTATAATATACCTTATTGACTGTTCTTAGGTAGCAAGCGTTCATGTTATTGGAGCGAGAAAGACTCGAAAGAGTAATTAGTCATAGTTAGGTCTAATATACCTTAATGACTGTTCTTAGGTAGCAAGCGTTCATGTTATTGGAGCGAGAAAAACTCGGAAGAGTAATTAGTCATAGTTAGGTCTAATATACCTTATTGACTGCTCTTAGGTAGCAAACGTTCATGTTATTGGAGCGAGAAAAACTCGGAAGAGTAATTAGTCATAGTTAGGTCTAATATACCTTATTGACTGCTCTTAGGTAGCAAACGTTCATGTTATTGGAGCGAGAAAAACTCGGAAGAGTAATTAGTCATAGTTAGGTCTAATATACCTTATTGACTGCTCTTAGGAAGCAATTTTCATGTTATTGGAGCGAGAAAGACTCGGAAGAGTAATTAGTCATTGTTAGGCATATCTTATTGATAATTTATTGACTGCTCTTAGGTAGCAAACGTTCATGTTATTAGAACGAGAAAGACTCAGAAGAGTAATTAGTCGTAGTTAGATATAATATTGACTGCTCTTAGGTAGCAAACGTTCATGTTATTGGAACGACAAAGACTCGGAAGAGTAATTAGTCATAGTTAGGTATAATATAACTTATTGACTGCTGTTAGGTAGCAAACGATCATGTTATTGGAGCGAGAAAGACTTGGAAGAGTAATTAATCATAGTTAGGTATAACTTATGGACTGGACTTAGGTAGCAGATCTTCATGTTATTAGAGTGACAAAGAGTTGGAAGAGTAATTAAGTCATATGTTGTAATTAGATTTAATATAAGTTATTAACTGCTCCTAGGTAGCAAATAGGCGGTCAGACATTGAATAACACTCAGTGTTACAAACATTGCATTTAATTTATGGAAATTAATGTTTTATCCAATCTATATTTTTTACAATTTCAAATCCAGTGTTGTAGTTGGGGAGATGTTTACTAATAGTTTTATGATCAGAAAGTTACCCTTCTGTCTATTACTTCTCCCACCATATTGTTATTGTACATATCTTGTTTTTGAAGAGATTTTTCTCATTTCAGTCTATGATTTAATGAATACCTCCATTATAAAAACATGAACACCAACACATGCAAGATTATATGGCGCCTAACAGGAATGAACATGCCAGGCTCATTCTACCCCCATTAAGATTAAGGAT
Source organism: Cyrtodaria siliqua (assembly GCA_037043455.1). Taxonomy (NCBI): domain Eukaryota; kingdom Metazoa; phylum Mollusca; class Bivalvia; order Adapedonta; family Hiatellidae; genus Cyrtodaria; species Cyrtodaria siliqua. The sequence goes on from JAWPHD010004696.1 coordinate 43,065, forward strand.
CAATACATTACACTTTTATCAGGCCGACCATAAACAATATTGTTAGTTTGCCGTTTCCCTACTTACCGATGAAAAATGCCCCTACCCAAATCTGTGTATAGCAATTCTATGTCAATATATTTTTGGTGACTTTGTTTTAGGACACTTTTCTTTAATTTTATAATGTTTTAACCTTCTTCAAAAAAAAAACGTTTTACCTACCCACTTTATAAAAACTCGGGAAACAGCAAACAAACCATTCATTAGGCCAGTCTTGATCCGTATTAAATCATGCCACTGATCATAATCATATGACTGTTTAATCTCGAAATATCATGTTTAATATTGTTTTGATTTGGAGTGCATTAAAGCAGAAATTAAATTTATTTTCTATTTTTCTTTATTTTCCCTATAGAACACGGTAAACTATATAAATTCATGAAATATATAACATACATAGAACCCTCGATTTCAACTATAACAACTATAAATAAATAAATAAATACCCTCATAACATAAAATCGTAAAAAGCTTTAAAATTATATTTATTGTAAAAAGCTTTAAATTTATATTTAGATCAATTCATTTCGGGGATCTTAAATTTGAGTAAGAAGTAACGTAAAACTACAACCCTGTGGCATATAACATATATACTCAGCAAAAATAAAAAGTATCCACTTTGTTTTCCTGCAAAATCTGAGACTGTAAGAAAGAACTTACAATTGAAGCATGATTTTCATTTAAAAACATCTTCGTTTGATGTTCACACAAAATTTCATCGAAATATACCGAATGATAAAAAAAAATCGCAGTTTAAAAACATAGGTGTGAAAACGAAATTAACAAAACTTAAAAAATGTAAAGGTAACGACAATAGCACAGATTCAGCAGTCTAAGTCGATTCAAATACACAGAAAAATATTCAAAACCTCGCCAATATCTCATGTGTCCACCGTTACACCGAATACACGCAAGAATGCGACGTGGCATGCTTCTGAAGTAACGACTGACGAATTCTACAGCTAATGTGTTCCATTCGCGGACAAGTGCTGCTGCAAGGTCCTGAACACTTTGGATAAGGTCCTCCTGACGTACACGACGTCCCAAATATGCTCGATGCTTCGTCAGTTGTTACGTCAGAAGCATGCGATGTCGCATTTTTGAGTGTATTCGGTGTAGCGGTGTACACATGAGATATTAGCGAGGTTTTGAACATTTTTCTGTGTATTTGAATGGGCTTAGACTGCTAAATCTTGCTATTGACGCTAATCTTTACATTTGTTAAGTTTTGTTAATCTCGTTTTCACACCTATGTTTTAAAAGTTTGATTTATTTTTTAAGTATTCGGTATATTTCGATGAAATTTTGTGTGAACATCAAACAAAGATTTATTAAAAGAAAATCATGCTACAATGGTAAGTTCTTCCTTACAGTCTCAGATTTTGCAGGAAAACAAAGTGGATACTTTTTATTTTTGCTGAGTATATAATGCCGTATAAAATGTAAACATACAATCTGTCCTAACTTGAACTCGAAAACAACTTTCCTGTAAAAAAACATTCTTAACAATTACAAAAAGGATCGGAATAAACTTCTACAAATTTGTTCCACATAAACGTATTATCACAGATTTCAGAACAACCAAATGTGGAGATGTGAATTTTGTTCTTCTTATATACCATTAGAAATGAGTCTCCCAGAAGGTGCAAAAAATAAAGCTATAAATAGTGTCCTGCTAATTTTTTTAAAACTCCGGAAACTGGTTACTGAAACTTATGTTTCAAATGAATGTAAATGGTAGTTGAAAATGTTACGCTGGGTTAAATGTTTCAAAATGTACACCAGGAATGTCTCAAAATAATTGTTCAATAACAAAAATACCGTCTTCTGTTTAATTAAAGTATCTTCACTTAATTGTGCGATATCATTGACCCAGCAGATCTACAGTGCCTATAGGGAAGAACTGGTCCCGTGTTTTGTGTATCGCTACTATTTCAGCGACTGATAGTAGTCTTGTAGAACTTTCCACGCCTTGGGGGCCATGAAGCCATCTGGAGGATGCTGTCCTTCTCTCGCCAGTTTGCGCATACGTGTACCGGAAATGAAATCAAAGTCTTCTTTCTTTTCTGGATTGTAGAAGTCCATCTTCTTAGTTTTTGTGTTGTAAGCAGCCACTCGGAATGGGACTATCTCCAGCTGTGTCAGCCCTGGTGCCATTGTCAATACCTGAAACAGTTTGTAATATAACCAGTAGGAAATAAATCCAAAACTGAACCATTCGCAACATCTCAATCAAATACATGGATCATGATCTCGAATTTATGTAGAAGGAATCTATATTAGTTAATTTATATGAAACAGGCGATGTAACCTTCGTCTGTATTGTAATATAATAAACGTGCAAAGCAAATCATACATAAACAGCTGTTGCAAACGCATATTGTTTATAGAGCAAGTGCCCTATTTTCCATTCTGTTGAATTCGGCTAACAATATGTTAAGATTTTGCACAAAGTGATACGTTGAAATACATACAAGGTGTGATCTCGAATGTAGGCAGAATTGACCAAGTTTGTACAAATGAAAACTGAACATTTTAATATGTACTCTTACATCAAAAAGTGCCAAAATTGCTTTTAACCAAAGCTTTTTGCGTTTTCAAATAAAACGGTATATAAAAGGTGATGAAGAAAAAGTACATAAATGGCGACAATTGCAATTTCTCTTCAATTCACAAGGAAGACATGTAACAAAAGGTTAGTAAGTTGTATGTGTTTTACCTTGGATCCATGTGAGTGTTCATACAAATCTTTGCCTCCATCTGGATGTGGCATGCCAGCTGGATCCCGGCCCACGATGTAGAAGTTGGCTCCCGTAGACATTCTGGCCTTGGCATGCCACTGTACCTCTGTTGGTCCTGCGTACATCATGGGTGATGGGAAGATGGCGAGGACGGTGCTGGTCGGGTCTAGTATGCCCTCGTCCAGGATGGCTTTGTGTTGCTTCATTCTGTGTGGAAGTGGAACATCGTCATCTTTGGTCCAACCACCTGCAATACACAAATATACATACTGTCACAGTGCTCCAGATAAGCAGTCTTCAAAAGGTGTTAATCCGCAACAAATTAATAATTTACTAATTCCGAACAAAAATGGCCTGTGTAAGTTTAAAGCAACAAAACAATGATAATTGCTCTTCAAACTTTAATTAGTTGCTGCGGCCATCCTGAATTTCAGGTCAGCCTTTATTTTACTTAGGACCAACTAAACACCAAGAGCAATTATCATTGTTTTGTTGCTTTTAACTTAAACATAGACCATTTTTTTCGGAATTAGTAGATTTTTAATGTTGAATTCCCTTCTGAATTTATTTGTTCAATGCTGATTTTTAAATTTTAATTCTGAAATATCACTAAAAATTGCTAATTTGGCTCACAGCTGTCAACAACTAGCTGTATTAGAAAGCGTACATTATTTCAAAATACCACTTTATAATTATTATTACAATTATCATAAAAGCTGAATTTCCTTGAACTTCATTGACAAATAATACACATGACCCACACAAGTTTACACTTCAATGAACTCCATTGATGCGGACTAATTCATGCTTGCTAAATGATGTCAAATAATCCCGTAACATGGACTGGTAATAATGCACTATACCAGAAGCAAATATGTCCCTGAAAATAAACACATTATTGCAAGGGTTGGAATTCGAAAAATTAAAATTTATTATATTTGTTTGAGTTTATACATGTGTAAGCTTTACCAATTCGCACAAAGTTGAATAATGCACCAACAGTATTCAATTTGTGAAAGATTCTGCATAGTTAACGCAGACATTAACTCTGGAAAAAATATGATTTAATTCTTCATGATTACAACTCTTGCAAAGAATGAATTTAATTCTATTTAGAACAACTAGGGCTTTCATTTGGCACATAATTTGTATTAAAACCATACAAATATTAGTGTTACAAAGGTGCATACAGTTCTAAAATGAATGTACCTAGTGGATGTAGAAGTAAAACTGGTTTCTTGTAGCCTCTCTCCAGTAATCTGCGTTTTGTGTCGGCCATTAGCAACGCGTGCCCGTTGTGGATAGGATTTCTCAGTTGGAATGCAAACACTGCATCTGCCTGCAATAGCCACACATCCAAATGTTAATTTTCAAATTGCTAACAGGAGGGTGATACTAAATGTTCTTCACAGACAAAAGCAATATTTTATTAGAACACAACATGATTCAGCATATCCTATTGTAGGGTTTTATATAGTCAAAACAATTTTAGGACCATGTTTAGATTTGGGTCATTTTTTAAAGCGCTGTAATTAAACAATTTACTGGGTTTTTTTCAATTTTTAAGTTTAGTTGTATTCTTTTACAATTGTTACATTACACACACGTATTAACTTTTTTTATGAATATGAAATCCATAATATTAAAGAACAAGTAATTTTTTTTTTTTTTTTTTTTTTTTTATATAAAACTTTATTCAATTATATACACGATACAATACAATCAATGATGTTTCAAACATATATATAACAACATGTTGCATACATATCAACTTGCATTTATCTATCTATCAGTTTGTCTTTCTTTCTGCTTTCTTTCATTTTCTTTAAGATGAGATCAGCAATCAAGTTGTGTAAGGAATGCTGATTACCTCCCCATTACCTTTATATGGATTTAGCAAACTGAAAAGTCAGACTGGTCACCTTGTTTATATTATAAACCTGTGTGCGCCCCTTTGCTGTATTTTGCTAGGTTTTTATTATCGGCATATTTGGGTCACGATGGTCTAGCACGTGAAAGCTTTGTATTAAGACACGAATGGCACGTGTCTTGCACCAAAAACAAACCTGTTGATGTTTTCAAAGCAAAAACTAGTCTTGTTATATAGTGTATTTCAAAGGATTAACGTCTCTCTCTGTATATAGTGAATTCAAAAGGATTAACTTATGACTTATGACACTATTATTGGTGTTCGGTAAGTAAATACTAAAGCAATTTGTTAAACCTTCCTATGATGTTCTGTTGTCTGTTTATATGTTTTAAGTATGCATGTTTTATGCTTATTTCATATCTGAATATTCTTAAAATATCAGACGAGTCATGTTTATTTTCACAGTTGAGGTAGGACTTGTAAATGCAAAATCCTATTAAAGCCATGACTTTAGTTACCTCACTGTAACTTTCCTGATTTATTTTGTAGCCTAATATGATGTATTTAAGCTGTGCCATGTTTTTTACGTATCCGCATTGATTAAATATGACTTGTATGTGTTTCCAAAAGGACTGTAGAGCGTTGCACTCAATGAAGAAGTGGTTGTATGTGTCTACTTTGTTGCAGTTTAGACAAAAAGGCGTATCTCTGATATTCCAAATGCAGAGTAATTCTGCAGTTGGTAGTATTTTATGAATTAGTTTAAATTTGAGCTGTTTAACTCTGTTGTCTTCAATTTGATGTATCGTTGAGTATACTCTGTTCCAGTCTATTTCATTTAAACTAAATTCTTGTTTCCATGTATTGTGCATTAAAGGTTTTGAAAAGGCTTGCTCTACCAGCATGTTATAGATATATCGTCCTTCAGTTTTATCTAAGTATACTTTGATGTTGTTTTTAGTAGAAATAAAAATGTTTAAGACTGTTTTAACCTTTGTACGCTTTGATTCCTCACATTGCATTATATATTTCCATCTTGCTGGTATAGCATTAAGAATGGATGCAATTTCAGTTATCCAATTTTGTTTTGCATTTAATTTATTGTAGATGACATTCTGGGATATAAGACCATCTTCATCTAGTATGTCATTAATAAATATCAGATCTGAATTAATCCAGTTTGTGAAAGTCAAAACTTTTCCTTTTAGTTTAATGTTTTTGTTACCCCATATTATGTGTTGCCTAATATCAGTAAAAGTATTACAATTAGGATTTTGCCCACCGCCCATTTTTATCCAACATTTTAAAAGATCTATGTAAAAGTCTGGTAATGTCTGTATATTCTCTAAACTATTGATATTATCAAGGTTCATGTGAAAAATTAGGTAGTCTTTACCATATTTTCCAAAGTAGTATTGAGGAATTACTTTCCATGAAGCATCAGTGCTATCCAATAGAGATTTAATCCATTTAAGTAATTATTACTGTTCTATTTTGTGGTCCTTAAATTATTTTGAGGAGTATACGTAAATTGTACAATTTTGAATGTTTCCACGAAAAGCCAGTAAAGTTATCGCATCAATTTATTTATTTTGAATAAAGAAAGGGATATATTCATGCTTGGGTACCAGGGGTATTAAGGTAGCACCGGGTAATGGAGGGTAGTGCAAACATGTTCTACATATCCCGGCTCTACTCTACTACTACACAGGGTAATGGAGGGTAGGGCAAACATGTTCTACACATCCCAGATCTACTCTACTACTACACAGGGTAATGGAGGGTAGGGCAAACATGTTCTACACATCCCAGATCTACTCTACTACTACACAGGGTAATGGAGGGTAGGGCAAACATGTTCTACACATCCCAGCTCTACTCTACTACTACAAAGGGTAATGGAGGGTAGGGCAAACATGTTCTACACATCCCAGCTCAGCTCTACTACTACACATGGTAATGGAGGGTAGGGCAAACATGTTCTACACATCCCAGATCTACTCTACTACTACACAGTGTAATGGAGGGTAGGGAAAACATGTTCTACACATCCCAGCTCTACTCTACTACTACACAGGGTAATGGAGGGTAGGGCAAACATGTTATACACATCTCAGATCTACTCTACTACTACACAGGGTAATGGAGGGTGGGGCAAACATGTTCTACACATCCCAGCTCTGCTCTACTACTACACAGGGTAATGGAGGGTAGGGAAAACATGTTCTACACATCCCAGCTCTTCTACTACACAAGGTAATGGAGGGTAGGGCAAACTTGTTATACACATCCCAGCTCTCCTTTACTACTACACAAGGTAATGGAGGGTAGGGAAAACATGTTCTACACATCCCAGCTCTACTCTACTACTACACAGGGTAATGGAGGGTAGGGCAAACATGTTCTAGACATCCCAGATCTACTCTACTACTACACAGGGTAATGGAGGGTAGGGAAAACATGTTCTGCACATCCCAGCTCTCCTCTACTACAACACAGGGTAATGGAGGGTAGGGAAAACATGTTCTACACATCCCAGCTCTACTCTACTACTACACAGGGTAATGGAGGGTAGGGCAAACATGTTATACACATCTCAGATCTACTCTACTACTACACAGGGTAATGGAGGGTAGGGCAAACATGTTCTACACATCCCAGCTCTGCTCTACTACAACACAGGGTAATGGAGGGTAGGGCAACCATGTTCTACACATCCCAGCTCTGCTCTACTACTACACAGGGTAATGGAGGGTAGGGAAAACTTGTTCTAGACATCCCAGCTCTGCTCTACTACTACACAGGGTAATGGAGGGTAGGGAAAACATGTTCTACACATCCCAGCTCTTCTACTACACAAGGTAATGGAGGGTAGGGCAAACTTGTTATACACATCCCAGCTCTCCTCTACTACTACACAAGGTAATGGAGGGTAGGGAAAACATTTTCTACACATCCCAGCTCTACTCTACTACTACACAGGGTAATGGAGGGTAGGGAAAACATGTTCTACACATCCCAGCTCTACTCTACTACTACACAGGGTAATGGAGGGTAGGGCAAACATGTTCTAGACATCCCAGATCTACTCTACTACTACACAGGGTAATGGAGGGTAGGGAAAACATGTTCTGCACATCCCAGCTGTCCTCTACTACAACACAGGGTAATGGAGGGTAAGGCAAACATGTTCTTCTACACATCCCAGATCTACTCTACTACTACACAGGGTAATGGAGGGTAGGGCAAACATGTTCTACACATCCCAGCTCTTCTACTACACAAGGTAATGGAGGGTAGGGCAAACTTGTTATACACATCCCAGCTCTCCTCTACTACTACACAAGGTAATGGAGGGTAAGGAAAACGTGTTCTACACATCCCAGATCTACTCTACTACTACACAGGGTAATGGAGGGTAGGGAAAACATGTTCTACACATCGCAGATCTACTCTACTACAACACAGGGTAATGGAGGGTAGGGAAAACATGTTCTACACATCCCAGCTCTCCTCTACTACTACACAAGGTAATGGAGGGTAGGGCAAACGTGTTATACTCATCCCAGCTCTCCTCTACTACTACACAAGGTAATGGAGGGTAGGGAAAACATGTTCTACACATCCCAGCTCTCCTCTACTGCAACACAGGGTAATGGAGGGTAGGGAAAACATGTTCTACACATGCCAGATCTACTCTACTACTACAAATAAAATATTTCCACTTACCCTTAATTCTCTGAACTTTGCTCGTAACTCCTTGGGTGTGAGACGAAACTCATCCAGTCCGTCATTCCATTTAATTCTCTCCAGTACTTCTAGGTCTCCACCGACCAACCAGTCTCCACTCTCATAAATCATCTGTGAAGAAATGACTCGACAATTTAACATGTTGCAAGAAATATTAAGAACTGTTATGACAGTTCTAACGCTTCTGAGGAGAACACATGACAAATATGTTGCAAAAAGAACAAAGACACACTCACATTATGGTAATACACTCATATATGATAATGCAAAAACTGTATATAAGATTTAAAAGCTGTAAAGCTCCTGTGGAGAATGACATACAATTTGTTTAATCATCTTTCTGGCATATAAATATGTATGTGTGTTTGAGACTTTATGTCACCTTTCAACAATTTTTCAGTCATATCATGAATGTGTCTACCAGAACTTATAGCAGTAAGCGCAATACTCAACTTGATAGCCAAACTGAAAACCACGCCATAGACATATGCCATTATACTGACACCGGGCCGACCAGTCCTATCACTAAACCTGTACATGTATGCTGAACGTTAAGCAAGGGAGCTACTTGTATCATGTTTAGAGTCTTTGGTGTGACCCGGCTGGGGAATGAACCCACAACCTCCAACATGCAAGGTGGTAGCTCTATCACTAGGCCACCACAGCGGCAATAAAATAAGCCGCATTCTTATATGCTGTTTACCTTAACATCCCCGTGTGACTGCCGGGGTATAATACAACCACTGCAATCTCACAGACACACTGTCACATGCATAGGGTAGGACTCCCCTTATTCATATTCTTTTGTCATTTTTTATCATGCTTATTCAAGGTCTTTATCATGACATGTGGAAACGGGGTTTCATCGTAAATGGAGCGTCTGCTATAGAATTTGCAGCAACTCTGCAGTTCTGCATGATAAGGGCTATCCCATTTAAACATACCCCTACCCCACGGACGGCAAAATAAAAAAAACTTCTACACATGGTCTATAAGACACAATAATAACTTCTACACACGGTCCACATTACACAATAATCACTTCTATGCCATGTCATATTTAAAAAAAAAACTACTTCTATCGATTTTCAATTAAAAATGCTTCTACTATCTCCGATGTTTGTGTTTTTTCACTTCTACAGGTGGTCAATGATTTTTGAAAGTGCCTTCCCCACACCTAGAGATATGTTTAAATGGAATATCCCTAAGAAGGTTCTAGGCCCGTTCTCTAAATTTTATCTTGATGTAAATGGAGGATGAGGCTGGCACATTCATTCCTATTAGGCGCCATATAATCTTTTGTTGGTGCGCCTTAAAACCCTATTCAGTTCAAGTACCTTGACATACGGGTGTCCAGTATTACTGGTCCCAAACTGACGACTACATCGCTCCTCCTTCCTGTGCTCGTAGAACTCCGGGTTACGCATGATGGCGACTGGTTTACCGTCATAGCGAAGGCAGAAAGCTGCACAGTCGTTCAGTCTGTCCTTGTCGTTCGTCTCTACTGGCAGCACGATGGGAATAGACTGGTTGGTTACACCTCCTGAATAATCATTCATGGTTATTATTAATCATGGTCATTATCAATCATGGTTATTATCAATCATGATTATTATCAATTATTATCATTCGTGGTTATTAATCATGATTATTGTCAATCTTGGTTATTGTCAATTATTATCAATCATGGTTATTATCAATCACGGTTATTGTCAATTATTATCAATCATGGTTATTATCAACCATAATCAATCATGGTTATTATCAATCATGGTTATTATCAATTAGTACCGATCATGATTATTATAAACCATTATCAATCATGATTATTGTCAGTCATGGTTATTGTCAATTATTATCAATCAAGGTTATTATCAATCATGGTTATTGCCAATTACTATCAATCATGGATATTATCAATGGTATTATCAGTTTCAATATAAACCAATGTCACTAATCAAATACAATTTTAATAAAGAGAGCATTATATTTCTATTGGTTATAATTGACATACATGTAATGATCATGATGATGTTGTAGAATTTAGTGTTTTTGATTGTGAGAGATTATTCCATGACTGAGAAGGATAACTGAGTCCAATGGATCTAAAGTATTTGATATCAAACCAGAAACATGCTGTTATCAGACTGGGTTAAAGGTCACAACCATCTGAACAAGAAATATAGCTTTACTTGTATAACATATCTGTGTAAGAGAATAGTTTGAGACTTTACCTTTTAACATGGATTTTCAGTCAAACTTAAAGGAGGATGTTTCATATACGAATAAGGGTTTTGGAAGGAGCGAATGGCTTTTAAATCAATTTTAATATTTAACACAAAACTGTTGACACAAACTTGAATAAACTTCTCACCATCAAGTAGGCAGCCAAAATGTTGACATTGTAAGAACTCTCGTTCCCTCATGAAGCCTGTCAGTGGAGTGGCCCATCCTTCAGACAGAACCTGGGTCCACTGTAGATCAAGCTGAAATGACAGAATACATGAATGTTATATTAAATCATATAACTGCTGATAACCTACATTGTATCAAGCAATACTGAATTTCACTCTTATGTCTGGATATATTTTTCAGAACCTTAATGACATGCATCTGAAACCATTTGATAACGTCATTTGCTTCCCTTTTACGATAAATGCAGAAATGTTATTTCAACTTCCGGGGAGAAATTTATTAAGTTTTTCTGATCTCGAAAGCCGAAGAGCTTTTACAGAGTAAATATTACTCTTACACATGCATATTTTTTATTTCTATCTTCCCGGGAGCAAATTACATTTTTCTTATCTCAAAAGTTAGCAAATTATGTTTTTCTTATCTCAAAAGCTAGCAAAGTCTCGCTTTTCTTAACTCAAAAGCTAGAAAATTGCTATAATGAGTTCCATACCAATATCAGCTGTACGATCCCAACTTATATGTTCACCCAGACTGCATTTCTAACTATCTGACATTTCCCTTGTTTTGCCCCAAAGGATGAGATCAAGGTAAACAGATGTCTATAAGATTACCCTCCATCATATGGGATGGAAGACGAAAATTTGGATTATTAAACATCAGCTTGACTTTGTCTTGGAAAATAGTTCACTCGCTTGGCCTTGCATGAACAGTTTTAACGACTGACCTCAACAGAAGTAGATAGCTGTATGTTATGATATTGGTTGGTTGGTTGGTTGGTTGGGTGGGTGGTTGGTTGGTTGGTTGGTTGTTGGTTGGTTGGTTGGTTGGTTGGTTGAATTGTGTTTTACGTCATTTTCAGCACATTTTAATATATGACGGTCGATTGGTGGATTTAGTGATGGAGGCAGACCACCCATTTATTCAAGAATAGAATCAGTATTGAATATCTCCCGCCACCCGCAAGACTCAAAAATGTTTTACTACAAGTTCAGCCCCAGTGGAATTCGAACCCACAGCGGTGAGAGACGAGGTAGCATGTTTACCATCCCGATACGAGAGTGTTATCATGAGTCAGAGATCTGGAGTAGAGGACCTTTATGAACTAATCAGTTTCTGATATGCATATATCGGTATCACTTGGGTTTGATATTCATAGGTGGGAGATAAATGAACTGCTGTATGCATTTATTATCAGATAAACACCTCAGGACATCAGACATACTGACATACTATTGTCCTCAATTACAGTTATCAGCTCTTACCTAGTTTGAAGGTCTAATGTCCATTTTATGTATTGCTATCTATGTTACCCATGTACACTGACAGCTGCAGGATGTGAGGCCATAGAAATTAATTAGTACTCTGTCGACTGAGAATGAATGTGAATATACCAAGAATCATTGTTTTTGCAAAGCAGTATCAGAGAGGAAGTGTGTATTTTCCTTGATGTTCAGCTCAATGTTTCCCTTTGTAATAAGTTTTGTAAACTTGAATTTAGTTTAAACTTATTTATATTAGAAAGCTCTTCTTATGTGAATCACTCTCGATGTCTTCCTGGGTAGAACCAGTACTAAGCAAGTGCAGATAAAATGTCTTGCTCAGGGACACAAGTTACACAACGCAAATGGCAATAGCGGGGATCGAACCCACGACTTTTCGATCATGGGTCCAACGCTCTACCACTTGGACACAGTGCTCCACTATTGACTTGAATTTATGTCCGCTTAAAAAAAAATTCAATTATCTTGCCGGTCAACTGTTATCGTAACACTAATATTAAGTAGGCACTCTGTATTTAACTCTGTTTAATCAGAGATATTACAAATATGAAACTTATGAATAAATAACCCTTTTTTCCATCCTGTTAAATAAAATTATGTTGAACATGTGAATGTTTCTCTGTATTATTTGTCCTTGTAAAAAATATTGATTTCAAGTACATTTTTTTTAATTTGTAGTTCCTTCCTCCACCCTATCAAATTATCAAAATCCACCAAAATAAATCCCCCAGGATAAGAAGATCACAGCACAAGTAGGAGAGATAAACTGAAACATGGATTGGACTCCAAGCCCTGACGTCTTAAATCCAAGCTCTTAGCTCACTGAGCATTGCTTTATGTCATAAATATGGGATGATGAAAACCAACAACAGCAAAATATATAGACAACTAGTCGTGATCTCCTTACAAAACAAGTATTACCTCTCCGATATCGAGGGAGGGTAAAGCCTCAGCCTCGGCCTTTACAGCCTGCTTCCTCGTGTCCGGTACAAACAGCTCATTGACAGACTTCACAGCACTCGACGGTATAACCTCCTGTAAATAAACCAGAAAAAATCTGATCCTGAATAGATAAGCCTGAAAATTACAACTTCATACAAATCTATTTTTTATTTTATATCCCACAGAACTAGAAAAGTGTTCAGCAGTACTGGCAATTACCAAACTCTTAAGACTGGATTTGCAGTAAACTGATACTCTTTTCGTTTATACGTAATTAAGAATTTGAGATCCAGAACAGTTAGTGTTAAATATACAATTCCAGAAGGTTTTTTCATCAGACATGTGCTTATTTCAACAAGAACAAACTCAAAATGAAAGTCAAAGACAAAGTGTCTGCCGTGCTATGCCGTGTCACATGACACAAAAATAATGTTGTCTATTGTGAAGTGTAATGACTAACATGTTCTACAAGATAGCTGACGATCTCCTGCACGCATTCATCAATACTTTCTTTTCCGGCCTTCACATTAACTTCTGGATTCTCTGGCCTCTCATATGCAGCATCAATACCAGTAAAACCTGAAAGAGATGCACACAACAATTAATTACAATATATATTTATATAATATACATATATAATATAGTATATAGAATATAGCATACATAGAGGATCTGACATGAGTTGTCATTTCATACAAAATTTTATTAAACGAGTTCAGGAATTTGTTATTAAGCGAGCCTCCGGCGAGCTTAATAACAAATTCCTGGACGAGTTTAATAAAATTGTGTATGAAATGACAACGAGTGTCAGATCCTTTTCATCACATGGCTCAAAAACGACAAGAAACTACACATTATTGCTTGTGGTGAATCTACATACGGCGGACCGTTACCCTCACAACATCGCTGATTCAGTGCTATATCCACGGACTCCACGGACTAAACGGGTGTTCCGGGACATTGACTAGACGAACGTACTGACACTGCACTGATTCGGTCGCCTTGTATTACACATGGTTAATATAAGGAAATGCGTAATGGGTATATTATACGAAATACAAGCAGTTCCATGTGATAAAGTTATATATATAAACTATGAATATACTATAAATTGTGATAGTTTTACTTATCTTTCATAATTATGTGACAGCAGTCATTATAACATGTCTAAGATGATGGAACCATCAACAAAAGGCTTACCTTTGATAAGACCAGCCCTGGCTTTCTTGTACAGACCCTTTACGTCACGTGTCTCGCACACATCCAGGGGTGTGTCAACAAAACATTCCACAAACCTCAAGCCTGATTCTGCATGAAGCTCGCGAGCTCTCCGACGATCCTGTATACAAATAATATAACGGTATGTTCATGCCAGGTAACTAACATATATAAATGTCTTATGATGCCAATGGTGTCCTGACATCAATAGGCAGACTTCAACAGGTCTAAATTGCAGAATTTTTAAATAGTTTTTTTATCACATGACTTGCCTCCAGTTATATTTTATTTGATATTATATGAATAAATAAAATGTGCATTATTTAATTCAGTGCTGCAAACTTGAATATTTGACTAAAACTGCTCATTTCATTTACAAAGTTTAATTATGGACATGATTAAAAAGCACTACTTATCAAATTTAACATGTCAGTTTTAGATTTGTTTGCTACTTTATTCTTATTTTGCTTATATCTTTGACCTAATGTTTTTTTAATTTTTGACGAATCAGATATTTACTGTCTTTATTTTTCAAATTTAGCATCCTGAATCTCTCAAATTTAGTCCGAAGAAAAACAACTTTCATTCATGTGCTTTATAGATCTATTATCTGAAAAAAATTACGATCATCAAGCATAATATTTTATGCTAAAAATGAATTTGCATTTCTTATCAAGTACATAAAATCTACAGAAGAGCTAAACTTAAAATTTAAAAATATTTTTATTTTTTTTATATCATTTGAGCACACAACACCTCTGTGAAAATTATGTCATGATAACAGTGATGTTATTTCAATTGTATGTATGTCATCGACATTAGCAAAGTACATTTGGCAATTTAAAAAGAAGCGGGAAGGTAAGTGGAAACACATCCTCTTTTGTTTATCATTATGCCTTAGTGTAAGTGACTAAGCTTGAATGAATGAGCAATCTTTGGCATTCATAAAAATAACAGAACAACAAGTCTGGTTAAATTCCACCATGATTAAGAGCTATACCTTACCTTGGTGTAAGGACTGATGAAGGCAGTGATGCAGACGATGCCGCCGTCGGCAAACAGTTTGGAAACCTCGGATATACGACGGATATTCTCCTCTCTGTCCTCCTGGGTGAAGCCGAGGTTCTTGTTGAGGCCGGTACGGATGTTGTCTCCGTCCAGACTGTATGCCGGGATACCCTGACTCACCAGGTACTCTGGAAGAGAAAGAATTGAATTTAATGCTGTTTAACGGTTCATCAACACATTATAGGTTATTTAGCGTTGCCCCAGAACGAGGGGAATAACACATATGAATCTTGGTTCTTGGTAACTGCCCTACTCTTACTATCGAATGGATTTCTATGGTCATTTAACATGTTTGGAGGATAGACTCCGATACAAGGGACTGCCCGGTTTATGTCCTCATCCGATGGACGAGGCTAAGGTAAACGTTTTTTGCACAAGAACACACCAGCGACACCGGTTAAAAATGAACCCGGGTACACCGTGCTATCCGCTGGGCCAAGCCAGCTCAACTCTGGAGTTGATAAAGAAATGTATTGTTAGATCCCAGTGACTTATGTTTATGTTTAAACATATTTACTTTACATCGATTGCGAAACAAGTTCTTACAACTTAGATCAATCACTCTCGATGGCTTCCTTGGTAGAACCAGTACTAAGCAATGTGGATGAATTATCTTGCTCAAGGATAAATAACGTGCCGCGACGGAGGATCGAACCCACGACCTCTCGATCAGGAGTTTGGCGCTCTACCACTGGACCACGCACTCCACTTAAGTGACTTATAGTTATACTTGCCTTATACAACTGACATCTTAGACAACAATGTGTAAAAACAGGGATAGACACAATCTTTATAATAATAATTATAATAATAGAAGGGAATAATCAAAACATACAATTTCCTGTGGGAAGACAGACACTGGTAGAAGTGCAATTATTTTCAACTCACAAAGTTGCATATCTTTTTGGCAATTAAAAGTTTTGGTAAAACACACTGTTTTTGAAGCAGTTCTTTCACTAACCTACGGCTTTTAAGTATTTAACCGAGAGAGTCTGGATTGAAAGTCGGCCCTTGGATTTTCATAAGTACATGTTACTTTAATGTAACTTGCAAGTTTTCATTTTGAATTTACATTTGAAAGCAGGATAGCGCTTGGCTTATTTTGACTGCCACCTTAATTTTGTCCCCTTTTTTTTATTTTGCAATCATGGATGCTCTTTTCAACATTAATACACGTATGATTACATATTTGCACCAAAAAAAATTAACGTCTTACCAATTACTGTAGAACAAAATATGTTATAACGAATCCTTAAGTAACAAAACACTTTATATCTAAAGTATATCAGAAAGTTTTATAACTCATATTTATAAGAGATCAGAATTAGATACATATTTCTCAGTTCAAAGCATACATTT
Organism: Cyrtodaria siliqua; assembly: GCA_037043455.1. Lineage (NCBI taxonomy): Eukaryota > Metazoa > Mollusca > Bivalvia > Adapedonta > Hiatellidae > Cyrtodaria > Cyrtodaria siliqua. Next base: position 59,747 of record JAWPHD010004696.1, read on the forward strand.
TGCCAATTTCCTTATTATATCTCTATTCTCACGACATTAGACATCTGAACTTGTCATTATTTGACAGAAATGTTTGCAAGAACAAAATAAATCTTCTCACTGTTGTACATACTTGTTAATAAAAAGTAAACTTTGTTCTAAACCTAGCGTAACATTTTCTTACTTCGTTCTTTTTCTAACTGAATCTGAAAACACCAATGATGATTTATAAGTATAACAACAACTCTATGTTTCCCTTTTCCGAAACAATATCGATCTTTGGATATCCCCAAATGACAATAAAACCTCCTGTCTCAGATATATCAAGATGTTTTCAAATCAATACAACAGATGTTAGCCAAAATGCTCCACTCTAGTGCTGATTTTGGTCTGCTGAATCGAAATGGTGAACCAGACTGTCGACTACTACTTAATATTCATAGCAAGCGTTATTGAGCTTTATAGATAAACCGGGACACATGTACTTATTAAAACTGTTGACGGCATGTAGACATATTTGTTTTATCCATAGATGCGTATAAAATCAAGAATAGAAACAAAAGCCATAAGAAAAGACAAAAGAAACAATTTAACTTGAAACTTTACAGAAGTAAACATTTGAAATAACAATCCACTTTATGACTTCCATTCCGCATAGTAATTGGCCTTACTCTGCACAGAGAAAAGCACTCATACTTTTGTCTTGTGTTTAATACTTGCAATAACTCAAATCCACTTCAAGTTTGCTTGCAAGTGATGCATTCATGCACTGATAAATAGAACTTTTTGTAAATATATGTCACAGTGAACAATATGCAAGTTTATTTATGTAAATTACAAATAAACGAAAATGCCTTGTTGTCCTGCCCGCTCATAACCTACCAATAATATACCACCCTAAATTATTATCTGCGTGAACCTGATGTTGACTATGTGAACCTGATGAACCTGATGAGAACTGCGTGAACCTGATGAGAACTATGTGAACCTGATGAGAACTGCGTGAACCTGATGAGAACTATGTGAACCTGATGAACCTGATGAGAACTGTGTGAACCTGATGAACCTGATGAGAGCTATATGAACCTGATGAGAACTGTGTGAACCTGATGAACCTGATGAGAACCTGATGAGAACTGTGTGAACCTGATGAGAACTATTTGCACCTGATGAACCTGATGAGAACTGTGTGAACCTGATGAACCTGATGAGAACTATGTGAACCTGATGAACCCGATGAGAACTGTGTGAACCTGATGACTGTGCAGAGTAATCTACAATTTGCCACTCTAAATTAACATCTGTTTAAACAAAATGAGCCTAAATAGCCTACTTGTATTCTACTTTCCAGATCACATGCCCATTAATTTTGTAGCAGCATCCTTTTTAGTCATTTTAAACTTCTTAACTCTTAACCCGCTAAGCAGGACTATAATATCCTTTGCGTCCATTGTAAACCCAGATCTGCCTGCGAGTTAGCTGACCAGGGTTTACATTGTCCAGCTGCTGATCAGTCATTTCCCCCAAAACACCCCTTTGTCACATAAATGGAATGGTCTTACTTCAAAGAGAGAACAGTCCATTATATATATGTAGCGGGTTAAGGGTTAAACAGGTGATGTTTACAAGACTAATCTAAAATTACCAAGGATTAAAATAAAATCGACTATAATCAGTTACCTTCGAGAGCGAAGGAGATGGTAGTTTTTCCTGCTCCTGACAGTCCAGTTAACCAGACTGTACATCCGCGAAAGCCTGACTTCGATCCGACCGCACCTCCTCTTTTTTCTCGTGAAACATTATGCTCCTGGAACACGACATTTGAGGCACGCTGTACTGCCTGAAATAGTGAAGTGATAGTTTGAAATAAAAGAAATGCAAAACTGCAATTACTCTAGTTAGGCATTATGTTTTGGTAATTCGTTTTACAAAACCTCCTACGACGGCGGTACAATTTTTCCATAGGGAATTTGATAGTTCATTGTATTTGTTTACCTCCACCCAGATTTTAATCAAATATTTCATTCTCTTTTACTTTCCAACGAAATAAAAAATAGCTTTTCCAAAAATAAATATTTTGTTTTCACCCTTTTACGGCAATTCTCTGTTTTGATGGTTCGTAAAACGAAAAATCCAAAAATAATGGCCTTTTAAAACTGAACAAGAGGCCTAAGAGGGCATGTGGATGCTCTACTTAAAAATCATTCTACCGGAACATGGCAAGATATACGCAGCTAGGCTTGGTACTGATCATCCCTGCCAAGTTTAGTTGAAATCCAACCAGAGGTTCAAGAGAACTAGTTTGTACAAAGTTAGTGTATTAAAACCTTTAAGGGGTCATAACTCTGCCAAATTCATTCAACCAGAACACGGCAATGAAAGGTGCAACTGGGCTTGGTACTGATCATCCACACCAAGATTCGTTGAAATCCAGAAAGGAGTTCAGAACAGACTACTCTGGAAAAAGTTTGTCTATTAAAACCTTTAAAGGGACATAACTCTACTAAAAATCATTCAACCGGAATATGTCGATGATATGCACAACTACGCTTGATACTGATCGTCCTTGTAAAGTTTCGTTGAAATCCTGCAAGGGATTCAGGAGAACTAGCCCAGAAAATGTTTGTGTATCAAGAACATTTAAAGTGCCATAACTCCGCCGAAAATCTATAAACCGGAATGCGATGTGCACAACTAGGCTTGGTACTGATCATCCCTGAAAAGTTTCACTAAAATCTGGCCAAATGAAGGACCTTTCGTTTTAATGAGGCCAAAATATAGCATATTTCAGAAAATCAAGGGCCATAACTCCGGTTTAAATAGTCCAGTCTGGCTGGTTTTCAAACTTGACGGAGCTTTCATTGATATTAACAATCTATTGTCTTAACGAGGTAAAAGTTAACGGATGGATGACGGAAAACACACCATCCATAAGCTCTTGGCCAGTAGAGCTAAAACAATTAAAATGTCAAAATTGTCAGTCGCGTAATGCCCACCAACAACAGTGGCTTTTAAAATTACACATGAAACACAATAAGTAACATTAAGTACAGAACTGAAACAAAAAAATGTTCATGGTATCTTTAAGTATAGTTAATCAACTCTAATCTTCTATAAAAACAAATATAACCATGTAACATTAATGTCACTCGTGGAAAAAAGTGGTAATTTGGTTAAAAAAAACTCGTTTTTTTAACCAAATTACCGCTTTTTCCCCTCATGACATAAATTCAGTATCAAATTTATACTGTTACTTATTCTCTATGTATATTATAGTCTACCGGTAACATGCAAAAGCAATTTGATAATAAGAACTACTCGATTAATTATTAATAATGACTTACAAATGATGTAGTAAACCTATAGTTTAATCAACATTTCTCACTATAAGTTACATAACAAAAACAAAATGTTATATAAAATCAGTGTTAAACACATACATAATTAACTAGTCCTATGTCTTTTAACGACGACAATGGTGACGATGCCATTCTAAATCAAATAGTTTACTCAACACGCTTCTTATCTAATGTATTTAAAAGCAATTTCCAGTCACTTTACTAAAGCCCAACTGTAGTCCATATGGTGTATTTGAAAGAAACATGAATAACTGCGTATGTGGCAGGCCATGACATGCAACATCAATCAAGTATAACAGTGTGTGAATAACATATACAGCTTATTCTTTCATTAAACTTTCATTAACAGTTATGCAAGGGCCATACATGGTTAAAGATCAAGATTTCTTTTTATAAGTTTTTATGTATTTTAAAACCTTTTTCTTTTAAGCAAAAGTGTGCTCTTAAAACATTAATCAATTTTTTAATATTTGTTTATGCTAACCGTTAAGTATAATAATAATTATTATGCAATCTCTTAAACTGTTGGTGTTTTTTTTTAATGGAAAGTGTAATTTGTGTGCTGTGATCTTTAACCCAAACAATTATCATTATTTTTATTGCTATTATTAAAGGGAATGTAGGTATACAGTTAAACAATCTTTAATATTGAGAGTTCTGAAAAATTTGGAAAATGGTGAAAAAATGATCAAAATCGGATAAAAAACAGAAAAGGTATAACCATTAGAAGCTTCTTCTGAAATTGATATGGAAGCCGCCATTTGGAGAAGTGTGTCAGACCGCAGTTCTAAATTACCATAAATGGAATATTTATAAATATGATTTGCTGAATCCCTCGTTCCCCAAAACCCCTGGGAGGCCCTCTATAATGACAGATAATATTTTGAATTATCATGGTTATACTCATAAAACCTGTTATCTGTTCTGTTTTTTTACTATAATAGCATGTTTATCTTTCGTCCAGCACTAACAGAAACATAAGACTTAAATACCTATTGCTTGGGGCGCTTGTTTCAGCCAAAGGGTTTTAAGCAATAAACATGAGTAATTTTAAAAATAGGAACATAAATTATTCATCAATGGAATTGGCATTTTAGTGGTAAATAAAAATACCTTAGTTTTAAAAAACGGTTGAGAAATGTATATTTTCCAGCCAAAATGTTTATTTGATGGGGCTTTTCCCATGTAAACTCCTTCATGCTGGAACAGCAGAAAATTAAGAAATCTCAAATAGCTTTAGTTAGCTATAAAACTTTCAGCATGTTTTAATTTACGTTTGTCCACCATATTAAAGGGAATGTAGCGCCACAGCCAAACAAGCTTTATTACCGAGAGTTCTGAAAAACTTGGAAAAAGGTGAAAGAATTTTCAAAATCGGATGATAAACAAAAAAGATATGACCATTTAAAGGTTGTTCTAAAACGAATATGGGAGCCGCCATTTCTAGAACTATGACGTCATAGTTCCAAATTACCATATATGGAATATTGATCAAAATCATTTAAGCAAAGAAAGTCGCTGCAAATGAATGCAAAATCCTTTACTGGTAATATAAAGCATTATTGCCATTAAGTATACATATTTTTCAAAAAGTTGCTGTCATTTTTTCCTATTAATCAGTAATTTTTCATATTTATAAATATTCCATATATGGTCATTAGAACTGTGATGTCATAGCTCTCAAAATGGCGGCTTCCATATCCGTTTCAACAGAACCTTCAAATAATCATACCTTCTTTGTTTATCGTCCGATTTTGGAAATTCTTTCACCTTTATTCATTTTTTTCAGAACTCTCAATAATAAAGATAGTTTGGCTGTGGCGCTTCATTCCCTTTAAAACCATTTTTGGGTATAAATTCTTAAAAAACAAAAAAACAAAATCTCAATTCTGATCCAGCAGAAATGTCCTAACAAAAGCAACTTTCGCACATGAAATTTTTATTTCTCAACCGATTTTGAAAAGTAAGATGTTTTTATTTACCACTTAACATGTCTGTTTCACAGGTATACAATTTATTTAGTATAAAGTTGAATTTTGAAAGTTGAAAAGTTCAAAAAGCCTCTGTTTCAAACAAGCGCCCCAAACAATAATACATGAATAGGGACACAGGCACTAACACAGTATTAAATTATTTTATTCAACCATGTTAAGCATATGTTCATCAAAACTTATATAGATCTATATGCAACTATAAACAGAATTAGAAGAAAAACTGTTATTCTAACCAGGTTTCTTTTGTTAATTACACCATTTGTAGCCATTTTAGTTGTTCACAGTGACACATATATGCTTAATTATGATGATTAACGTATATACTGTCTTTTATCACATAACATCTTTTGTGAATTAACACCCATTTAATATTCTATTGTATGACACACGTGTAATACAACCTGGAACGATTTTGATTGGTTGAGTTAAACCTGTAACACTACGCAAGTTTATTAACTGAAACTATTTTATTTATTACAAATTCACCCAGATCTGACTCATAAAATTATTATTTGTGACAGCTTATAAAGATAATGCACGTTATACAAAACATTGTTGTTGGTTTGTTAAAAAGTTGGCGTAAACTGTTATTTTGTAAAGAGGTAAAACACGAACTCTTTTATACGCAACGTTATGTGTGAGACGCGACGTTACGACTTCACATATTTTATGACGTTTTGGCGCTAAAGTGTGTCTGACGTCGTGGCGGTTCTATGTCCATCTGAATTAATTTTTACTAATTTGATTGCAATGTTACGTGATAAAAAGAATCTTAAACGAGTTCCCATTCCATATAAGATTTATGAAACTCGTTATGAATTATTTTTAATTTTAACTCGCCAAAAGGCTCGTTAAAATTAAAATAATTCATAACTCGTTTAAGATCCTCTATATATACCACGATTACATGTACGTAACTATGTTGTAAATGAGGTCATGCACGTATGTTGTAAATGGGGTCAATGTGACTGATACTGATAGCCAAAATGTAGGCTGCAAATAAAATCTGGAACACCTTCAACCACGCACAAACATCAACATTGATACGTAAAGCATATTTCGTGGTTCCCGAGCAAGAATTTCAGGCAAAGGGGTAAAATACATCGTAATTCAAGTTCATTTTGTCGTTTTTGGTCTTGTTTATTAAAGGCCTTCATCATCATCCTAGGGGTGAGGGTGGTGGTGGAGGGGGTCATCCTAGGTGCTTTTTGAGTGGTTGCAGAAAGCAATGGCTCCAGCAAAAAAAATGGAATGTTTGCAACAGAATTTGCAGTAACGGAGAATGTTCTAGTTCCATTCTGCAGTTTTTTCTCTATGTTAATGGAGTTTGGGCCTGGAATGTTCATTTCTGTCGATACGATATAACCATTCTGTTTTGGTGCGCTGTAAAACCCAATTCAGCTGATTGAAAATTATATATTTGAAACTATGAAATACCGGTATTCAATAAACATAGGATCTCAGTTCATCATATAAATTAAAACCAATGAAGGCCTTGTCCATTTAGCCACCGAGGCTCCTTAAAGGGAGTACATCAGGCTTTTCAAAGGGGTCTAGTGGTCCGACTTAAAATTGACAAATAATGATATTTTCTATTTTAAAGCACCTAAACATAATGAATGATCCTAAAAATGACCCCTTAGTTACAAGGAAATTCATTCTGTTCAGTAATACGTGCTATCCTAGGTTACGCACCAGGGTTAATTTCAGCATTTTATGCCCGATTCCGTCCAAGCTATATGGTGTATTCGAAGTTTAAACCTTAACAATATGGTTCCAACATCATAATTTGATTGATATAAGTGTTTTATCATGAATTGGAACATTTTTATAATTTAAGATATTTCTAGAAAAATCCTGATGTACTCCCTTTAATAGTGTGTGCGTGTGTGTAGTTCTAAGGATTACAGTCCTACTCCTTTTTTAACCAGTAGGACGCTCTAAAGGTATAGGTACAACAGAGTCCAGACTGTGAGGCTGCGTAACTTACACCGTCAGGAAAACTCTTGACAAAAGGCCCATTTTATTTTTCATATTTTTTCTAAAATACGTACCGCAGTTCCTTGACCTTTTAAGAAATGAAAAGGTACACATAGACCAGGGGCCCGTTTTATGAAAGATCTTACGATAATTTTGATCGTAAATCAAATTATTAAATGTTTCGCTATATGTTTAGTTAAACAGGTAAAACAATATTCTTTAACCTATCTAACACATATATTGTTTATGCAATATTTCCACCCTTTATTGCTTGCTTCAAATGCTTTTAACGAAAATGGTAGATGGTATTTGATTTTGACTTACGATCAAAATTATCGTAAGTTGTTTCATAAAACAGGGCCCAGAGTTGTTGTTTTTTTGGTTCTCAGATTTTATTCGGAAAAAGTTCCACAGGAGGAGAGAAAAAAAAGAAAAAAGAAAAGTCTGAACCTTTACTGAGGCAGTTTGTATCTTGTAAAGATGTTAGTCTCATGGTAAAACATAAAATGGACCAGAACAAATGTATATAACGTATCATCTCTCTGATTTTATGTTAATTTTTAAACATGATAATGTGGTTACTTTAAACGGGTGACCAAAAAAATAAATTAATAACGGATACACTACTCTTTTTTTCTTTTCTTTTTTTCACTTTTTGGAAAAAAAAAATTTTTTCATTTTTGCAAAATTTAGGGTCAGAGAGTTTGGGAACCGAAAAATTAAATAATTCTGGCCATAATGTTAACATCTATCATAAATGGATTTGTGACTTTGCTTCGTGTCTTTATAAAACAATATCTCGATGAGAGAAACAGCCATAGCCTGTTCAGTTGTTCGTTATTGTAGCATGTATTCTTTCATGTAACTATGTTTCTATTTCCCTTGAGGTAAAAATATGTCAATTAAGATTAATTAATAGAAAATAGCCATTTTAGTTTTTAACAGTGGCACATATACGAGGGGCATCCCAGAAATATTGAGACTTTTGCTATAACATTTTTATTATCTATTCATTTACAAAGATATTTGGCACCAATGCAGTTTCATATATTATCTTCTATTTCCGAAAGTGATGGCATCGTACTGATGGCACGAAACACAAGTTTTGTCGTCGCTATAGCAACCATATAATGCTGATGCGGGGAGGGTCTAAACGGTCTCTTGAGTTGCTTAAGAAATAGTGATATTACCAGTGAATATAGACGTCAAATTTGGCGCTCTTTAGTGTGTGTGTTAGACGACGTCACACGCACACGCTCAGTAAATTTTGACGTCATATCCGTTTCCGTTAGTAAACAGTCGGTAAACAATGAGTAGCAGCAAAACTTAAAGATCCGAAGAAAATGACGTCAACAGATCCGCATGAAAGTCGCGCAGTAATCAAATTTTGTTGTGAACTTGGGCAGACACCTACCCACATATTGAAAATAATTAACCGATCGTCTATGAAGTCATCTCGTGCACTCGTGTTCAGGTGGCACAAGCGTTTTAGTGTAGGACGTGCATCGTTACAAGATGATGAAAAGAGTTAAACGTGTTTGACGTCATTGTTGCAGTTCACGACGTCGTGACGTCGCTATGACCGTCCCCGCTTCAGCATAGTACTCCCTGCACAGATGTGAATATTTTCAACATTATATGTACAATTATCATTATTCTTGGTAATCTGGTGCACAAAAGATGAAACTATATTTCTTGGGTTTTTTAATGTTGTATTCCCAACGACCTTTGAATAAGAGCAAAAGTCTCAATACTTTTGGGATGCCCCTCGTATGTATAGCAAGATTGATTTGACAGTTAAAGTATCATCATCTGCGGTCTGACGGCGACAACTTATATACCAGCATTATGTTGTAAAATTTGAAAGTTAAAATATTCGGTTCAAAATTGTAGACTGCAAGGAACCAGCACGAACATCAATTTTGCAATGATGTGAAGAAAGTTATATATATGAAACTATAAAATACCACTTTGGATCTCAGACCATCCCAATGAAACTGGCTGATACAAACAAAATGGAAAACAGCTCCAGATTATATAAATTCTGTAACACTCTTGATGATGACCAGCATGCCTTGTAGGGTGGTCACTGACATTTCTTTTGAAACTTTTTTTTTGCAGAGTTTTAAATCATTTTAATTGAAAATAACACCTGTAAGAATGACTGGTATACTCTAACTACCAATTATCAGAAGTTATCGTATGGCAGGCAGTTGAAATCGACATGCTACAAAACAAATAGAGTATGTTGGTTAATTTAAACACCGTGATGGGCGTATTCTGTTACTTATTACACCATCAGAAATACTGATAAACAATCCGTTCTATATCACACTTTCTTGACCTTTGAAGTAATGAAAAGTTATGCATAATGTTAACATATAACATAAATGGACTTGTGACTTGGCTGGAGTCTTTATCAACCCTTAACCCGCTAAGCACGACTATAATAGCCTTTGCGTCCATTTTTTTTATTATATACAACCCCCATCTTTCCTAAATTTGGTTTTTAACAATATATGGTTTAAAACTTCTTTTTTTTATCTGATACTCATTATATTTCTTGTTTTTGTCTGTTCTGTCATCAATCAAATCTGACTGTGGTAACGAGCCATTATCTCCTTGTAAACGTATCTTAATATGCCATCAGTCTAGCAGTGGATGTGAGCGATTGTGTTGTAAATATATCTAAATGTGCAATATAATCTAGCAGTGCACGTGAGATGATTGTGTTGTAAATATATCTAAATATGCAATATAATCTAGCAGTGCACGTGAGATGATTGTGTTGTAAATATATCTAAATGTGCAATATAATCTAGCAGTGCACGTGAGATGATTGTGTTGTAAATATATCTAAATGTGCAATATAATCTAGCAGTGCACGTGAGATTATTGTGTTGTAAATATATCTAAATATGCAGTCATATCTAACTCACAAGCTGATCAGGATTTACAATGTTCGACTGCTGATCAGTCATTTTCCAAAAACACCCCTTTGTCACATAAATGGAATGGTCTTTATTCAAAAAAGAACAGTCCATTATATATATGTAGCAGGTTAAGGGTTAAACAATCTCTACGATTCCACACAGCCACAGTATTTAGCTTATGTCTATCTGTTTGACAGTATAATATGTCATGTTTGACAGTATAATATGTCAATAACGATTATCAATAAAAAAAACAGAAAATGAAAGAAACAAGGGTTTTCTAACCTGATCTCGTCTATTCACACCATTTGTAGCCATTTTAGTTTTTCACAGCAACACATATAGCATAGTGAGGATGATTTAATGATTAAAGTATCTTCTGTCTGACAGTGGCAACTTATATACAACTTATATACAGTGTTATGATTGTAAATGGGTCAACGTGATTATTGGTTAAAGTGTAGGCTGCAAGTTAAAGATAGAACGAGGTAATGTTGTGGAACACATTTATTTGCATAAGCATTTTTATTCGAAAGTCCTGTGTTATCATGTAATTCATTATATAGGTTTGCTATGTTATAAACAGAAATGGGGAGTGTTAAAATGTAGGCTGCATTAATTAAAGGGATCGACACACGGCAATCTTGATTTTTTAAAAACACGGCGTCCCGTTAGTTTTTCTCTTCACTTGCATTTGTTCAATCATTAATAGTAATTGTTAGAATAGTTGAAAGCAAATTATTTTTACTTATTACTAACTTTTTATAATAGTGCATCAATAATATATTTAAAAATTTGGTGAAATAGTGAAGAAAATTGAAATCTCAATTTTTTATTTATTCATATGCAAGCAGTTTTAAAGTCAAAATGACGCAGGATAAGTAAATTGAGGAGCAAATTTTAATGTTTGAATGAAACTCAAGATTGCCATGTGTCCCTTTAAAGCTAGAACAAACAATTTTTTGAGGCAATGTGCCGTTTATAGAATGTGGAACACGTTTATTTGCATAAGCGTTTTTATTCGGAATTCCTGTGTTATCATGTAATTATGTAATTCATTATATGCAATCATAAAGAAAGGCGTGTTTTTAAAAAGTTAAAAATCAAACTGAAAAGCGTGTTTGTGTGCGTGTTTTGGTTGCTAATTGTTTTTTAAAGTTGTGCGCCCACCCACTACTCTCAGATCCTGTGTGGCCTCCCCTGATTATTATAATGAGTATACATGTATACTGCATAGTCTGCTACCAACCCTTTATTAAGTTTTTAATAACATATATTTGCACGGTTCTAAATCTTTAATATGTAGTTTTGAATCAATACAAATTTAGAAGGCATTTACCATAGTTATGAAATCTGCCTTAAAAGTGGCTTTTAATGTAGTAATAGACAATGGCTTTAATGTAGTAATAGACAACAGACTAAACTACCCATAACAAACTTCTCAAACCAGTTTGAACTGATTGTAGTCCAATCAAGATATAAGAAATAGTGATGTCGTTTGCGTTTATTATTGCTTTTGCCTTCTTGTTTGCGTTTGTTTCTGTGTTTGTGGTTGACTGTCCTCCTTGAATGCTACTTTCCCTGTCCGATCTTTTTATATTTCTTTGAAGTAAATGCTGTGAGTTTCGGGATTGGCGTAATAACACAGAAGCACTAACAAATCCGTATCATCTCCGATCACAACTGTTGGCTTACTTGCTGCATGTCCAACTGCCGTAGTTACTATCAGCACATCTGCATCCCCCAATGCTTGATGTGTTTTAATTCCACTGGCATTCAGCATCTCACTTAACATGCTTATAAAACGTTGCTTGTTCTTCGAGTTAGCAAGAAACATATCCTTTTCCATGTTCACTGTCATGTCACATAGAAAGTTTATTGTCTTCCCTACCTGACCCGCATTACGCCGTAGGTATGCGGTATCGTTTGTAGAAGGCTCGTTAACCATCAAATATTACCACAGCATCACTTCTGTACTTGTTGATGATATATTGTGTGTAAAAAGTACACATCCCATCATACGTAATACCTCGAGGCCACGGAATGCGTTGTAGTAATGCACCACCATCCAGCACATACTGAGCATCTGCAGGGATAGTTGTGGATGGATTGAATATCAACACAACTCCAAAGTGCTTCAGCTAACTGGGGCTTGTTTGCTGCTCTAAGCAAACCATCTTTATCAAAGAGCCCAGGAGGGTGTGCACAATTCTTATGTGAACAAGGTAGATAGCTTTTCATTAGGAATCATGACTCTAGCAGCAGAAACTAATCTTTGAAACAATAACTGCGGATCAACGTCTACTATTTCATCATGTTTTTTCTTCTTGAAAGAATTCTCATTTACAATAGTCCCTTCCATGGATTTCACAATGTCTTTTCCAATTTCTTTGGCACTGTCAACATTAATTGTCTGATCTGCAAGTACACCGCTAGCTATACTACCGAGAGAAGGATCTTCACTAAATGGATTTCTTGATATTCTGGTATTGCTGCTGTCTTTGTGCTGTTCACTTGATGTGTATAGAACACCAGTCAGTTCTTGCATCGCCTGATTTACTTCTGCGAATGCTGTGTTAGATAACAACCAAACCGTTCTCTGGACTTCAATCATGCCTCTACCTCTTGTGAGACCGTCAGATTTTTTCATACTCTGCATTAGCATTTGCTCAATTACCAAATCCTTAGAAAGTCCAGCCCAGTATCTGTAGCTTCTCCTAACAACATGATATCCTTCTTGGAATGACTTGAATACGTTGTGAATGTTTTACTTCAAGTTGTGACATGCTATATAGGTACAGATAAACTGACTTAGCATATAGATTGTGTCCTGAAGATGCAAAGTATGGTAACATTTCTGATAACGCATACAGATGGAGAGCCCAGTTTCCTGTACGTTCAGCCTTGATAAACAATCTCAACAGTTCAACCATTTCAAGGTATTGCATCCATAACGATGCAGTCCTTCTTTTAGCCATTGATGTCTTGTATCTGTATAATGATGCACACATTTTATCAAATATATTATCTGAACAAACTGTGTGTATGTCTATTTCATTGCTTAGCAATTTTCGCAGGAGTTCTTCTGCCACTGTCAAGTCATTTTGCGTTTCACCTTCTGGATTTATTATATCCGATTCAAACTTTATCAGTGTCACAGGATGACCTTAGTGGTTGGGCTAACTCAGGAAAGAATCAATGACGGTGAATGCATTTACATAAGTTTAATGCAACTTTTAAAATATGTTTAATATATATACAATTATCTAAAAAAACAAGCGAATACACAAATGAACTATGAAAAGAATGTTCTCCTGAACGTTTAAGACGTTCTTAGTATTGTTATAAATACTGAATGTCTAAGACACTAAAGTGTTGTTAACGCTATAACAATGTTGATCTAGCGCGATAACTGTGATGCGCGAGAGCTCATGAAGATGATGATGCGCGAATTCAATGGATGATTGTCATCAAATGCCTTCTGTAAGGGTTGATGACGCGATGCAATGATAGTTAATCTCCACTGAGATTGTGAATGATATTCCTCCAGTGAGGACTGGTAACGGGCCCACCTTGTGTCCCGGGGGTTGTCGTTAGTAAAACCTGGCTGCGCAGGTACGGGGACCGTCTCCACCGCTTGTAACGTTAGTCGTGGAAGCTTAGCTCCACTCCTGGATATCCAAACCCAGATGGCTTACTCCAACCCTGGATGGCTTATATCCTGGATGGCTTATTTCCAACCCTGGATGGCTTAGGCTGTAATTATACATACGTTTTAGATGTCGGTTGACAAACATAACAATCTTGCATAATTATCATTACCCAAACAAATCATTATTCAATCAATATATGTAAGCTGTACTAATGATTAGTAGCAATGTATACATATTCTACAACGCCATGTATACGCTATGTACGTCGCTGTTAATCAATGCCCTTAATACATGTAATATAAACATGATCAAATTACTCATATATTACACTCACTGAGTTATGCATGCACGCATTTATTTGTGTCACTCATCTCATTGTTAACTAATGTTAACAATCGTGTATTACAATCACTGAATTATACGCCAACGTTAATTAATGCACCTATTATCCACTGTTATCAAATTAATATTGTTTTACAATTAATGATCAATTACCATAATTACATCTAATAAAGTCACTTCAAATCATATGCTAGTCTAAAGTTATGTTTGAGAAACATCAATGCTAACCGGATGTCGTAACCGCCAAACAAGATGGCGCCGCCCACTGAATACAAATATACGATGAAAGTTTAATAAAACTACTAACCACATGTTGCCTGTGAAATTTGCCGTCCAATCTCTGTTCCAACAAAGTACTATCGATGATCCCGGCGATAGCTAGAAGACAATGGGTTTTATAGCAAACATTACGCCCAAATCATTATTTCCCCCGTTCAGTCCGTGACAAACGTGGCTAAATCTACAGTATTGAATCTACACGAGAGGCCCTTATACAATTTTGCCGTTTAAGGAAAATATACCTATACGTTTACATGCATTAGCACAAAACTAAACTTATGACACGGCCTCTCTGGCGGCCACTTAAAATGTGCACGCTTTTACGTGTTACATGAATAGATCATGAATATTGTGAAATTGTTTCAGCTCGAACAATAGATTTTGGGTGTAACCGATACAAGAGCTATATACGACCAGTACGCTCTACCCGTGACATTTTGTGACAATCAGAATATCCAAAAGTGCCTTCCCATAAGTCTGTAATACTTGTGCTTGTACTTGGTTCAAGTTCTGCTCTTTCTGTGGAATTGTCTTGTTTCCTCTTCTGACAATGAATTGTAAAACTCTATGGGAGAGATACATCATACACTTTAGACAGCATAATACTATTAAGGACTGCTTCTATGAGAATGTGTCCCCTTATCGCTCTTGATATCGCCTTTCCACTGAGAATATGTGCAACAGCTGTATCGGCATAAATAATCTCTAGTAATTCTTGCAGTCCGGACCCTCCCATCAGATGGCCAATG
Organism: Cyrtodaria siliqua; assembly: GCA_037043455.1. Lineage (NCBI taxonomy): Eukaryota > Metazoa > Mollusca > Bivalvia > Adapedonta > Hiatellidae > Cyrtodaria > Cyrtodaria siliqua. Next base: position 75,015 of record JAWPHD010004696.1, read on the forward strand.
CTTCCAAGAAAACTCATTTCAATGTGAAGTCCTCCCAGCCTTAAAACAATGTTTGGGATAGCACTATTTGAGTGTTCATTCTGTTCTATTTCAAATGCCTTCCACAACGGAGGCTGGTCAAAAGTGAGAATCGGTGTAACGTCATATTGCTTAGCCTCTTGCTCACGAAGTTCATTGTTGAATTCATCACTTGATTTCAAATCGATCATCGGCATAAATACTACCGATGACTTGCCAGGGTGAGGGCCATGCTGAACCATCTGCATGAACCCATTCCATGAGGGTGTCTTGGATTTCAGTACCAGGATGTTTTCCATAGCAGGTCATCATTACATGTGTCATCCAAAATTGGAAGTATCTGAAGCTTTCCATACTTTAATGAAGCCATACTGTTGTCCTGTGGTTTGTAAAAGCTTATATTTACTTATGATGTCATCTGAAGACAGCGTTAATTTTGGTGTAGGCTTGCTAGATCTAGTGCCTGGAGTTACTGCTGCAATAATGCCCATTCCATGAAATGTATTAAATCCATCAATTGTTCTGATGTTATGGTCTACATTTATGCAACATGCTGAACAAATCTACCCGGTATAAAACCTTGGATTAAACCGTCGTTAACTGTTTTACATACCACCTCGCGAAAATACATGACACTTCATGTCGTCTGCATTTAGGTTCTAAATTTCCTCTGTATGATCGCTGTGTTTTCCCCAATCATATAATATATTACATAACCAATATAACATACATACCTATCACTTATGTTGACATTATTGATACTGAATGGTTAAATGCCACAAATAGCATGTCTTCGACTGTTTACGTCAGCGACAGTATCATATGATTCTGCGTTCTAATTGTCTATGGTGTACTTTTAGTGTCATCACATGTGGAATAACTATAGTCAAATTAAACCTGGAACATTAAATGATGTGTTTGACATGTTTTTGGTTATATACATAGGGTTGAACTTAATATTTCATTTAAAATGAGATAATGTATGTAGTTAGAAATCTTCACACTTGATAAAAAGTGGGTGGGGTAATATTATATCGTCTTATTATCTAATGTGGATATTTTTATATAATAAATGTAATGAAAGTATGTAATTTTGTTAGAAATATGTTAACTTTCTAAACAGTCTTTCTTTACAAGAGTTTATACCAATGCAGGGACACATACTTATTCATAAACGCCGATATGTAAACAATGTATAATTGTAACAGCTATGATAAAACTCCCAAAAAAAATCAAATCATATTCTTCGATTTTCCTCAACTTTCTTTAGTGTATACATATACATTAGAGGTATCCAAATTCATCAAGAAACCTTATGTTGCAATTTATGACGGGTCTAGAGCTAACTTGATTTGACAATTGTTTGCAATAGACGGCAAATGAAAGTATAAATAATGAATCCAACCGATAAGAAAATACGCCACTTAAAGCCTCATCTGCCATATAAAAGCCAGAAGATGGTGCTGGGGCAGGTTTCTAAATAAATTATGCATGTTTCACATCAGAGGTCCTTTTTTTCAAAATTTTGAATAAACTACTGTAAAATAAATTATGAAAAGTTGCACAGATGCACATTTAAATATGTTAAATCAATTGGTGTAATTATTTTTTTAAACAATCATTTCAAAAAATAATTTAAACCAACTGTCAAACAATTTCAATTTACCAGGAGGATCCTATGAGGTTATGACCTTTGCTTAACATTTCCCACATGGCTGTGTTTATCAACAAGTGTGCTGCAGCAGAAGGTTAAGAACTACTCTGTATTATCATCAAAACCAGACAATGTAAAGCATCACAATTTAAAGCGGGTTGTCAACAGACCTTCAAAAAGGCACCAAATCTTGATTGTGTGTGGTTGTTGAACAAGTTTCAATGTTCATTTGTGAAATATTATTGTGATAGAGTCGGCTGCTTCAGCAATCAGCTATTTTAGTTGACAGACAGGCTGTGTGCAGCTGTGATAATTTGATAGGCTCCTCCTAGAAATCTACGTGTTTATTTGAATGTTTTTCTACGTCATTTTTAGCACAAGTTTGGCGATTTTTTTGTGGTAGAGGCAGACCACCTCATTTGTCCTGGGTAGAACTGGTACTGTATACTTCCCGCCATCTGTAAGAATCAACACATTCTCACTTGACAAGTCGAGCTCTCGGTGGCAGCGGTGAGAGGCAAAAAAGTATTTTACTATCCCAGCCATGGATGCACCTAGCTCTACTTGTGACCATTAAATCTAGTTTTTTACTGACAAATCTGCCAGAGGGAGTACTGTCTGTTGACTCAAATAACTAACTTTTTTTGCAGTTGAAGAAAACTTGAACACTTATTTTTGTTGAGAAACTATCAAAACAAAGTATGTCTGATATGAGTTACAAATGAAAATATTCCAAATGTTGAATATTTAAAAAAAAATCCATTATGAGAAATACAAATTGTATATGAAGACGAAACATCATTTCGTATTTAAATATGAGACATAATGACCATAATCACAAGAATTCCGTGGAATTAAATCTCTAGCCGAAATATGTCTGAATGGCTGACTTAATATCACCACTTCTGCATGTGATTTGAGGGGAACAGAACTTAGTCACTTAAACGCAGAACTTGAATGTATAAATTAATTTAAAAAAACATCAAAAAAATTTCTTCCGAAAAGGCATGATAAAATAACGTAAAACTTTGTTCACTAAAAAACACCTTATTGATGAAACTTGTTTAGTTAATTACATCACGGTACCCACTTACGCTAAATGTTTTAATACTAAACTCATTTCATAAATTTGATATGACAATGGGAACTTGCATTCAACAGCCTCTTTAAAACACAATTAAGAGGAATAAATTAAACTGATGTACAGTGTTGTGCATTTTAAGTGTGTTTGTGTAGGTGTGTGTGTGTTCTAATTGCCCATTAAAATACTGGTAAATGCCAATTATAACAGGAAGTTTTATAAGTTGACCCAGTTTGCAAGGGAAATGAACACATTTTAGGAGGCCATAATTTATAATACACAATAGCATGTACTAGATTCATCCAGTAGTTTTAAGCTGTATGCTAAGCTGTCTGCTCCTGCAATTTAAATTAGAGAGTAGGCACATATTTAACCTCTGCATGGAGCACATATTTAACCTCTGCCTCCATCTACCTTAGACTGTGGATACCATGGACATCAACTTATCTATCATCAACACCTGCTGCCTTAGAAATAATGCTCAACATTTATCAGTGAATCAATTGGTTTTTTGTTATGAAGTAACCGGAATATGGCATTAACTTGAAAAGGAATAATCTGATGCAATCAGATATATGTGCATTTTGTACGAGTGACACATTTTACCTATCACATGAGCTCTTGTACAACATGAGGTCATGAGCAGGGCTTGTCATATTTTCCATATTCTCTTTTGAACAGGGCTTGTCATATTTTCTATATTATCTTTTGAAAAGGGCTTGTCATATTTTCCATATTCTCTTTTGAACAGGGCTTGTCATATTTTCCATATTTGCTTTTCTAACATGGTTTACATTCACCAACTAACAATAACAGAAAGTAATGAAACAAACAGATATATTTTAAAAAAAAACAATAAATCAAACAAACAATAAAAATAAAAGAAAAGAAAATTAAAAAAAAAAAAAAAAAAAAAAAAAAAAAACACTACACCACGTCTTGTTGTGGTGAGCAATTGTGCGAAGTTATTTGAAAATCCGTTGATTATTGTCCGAGTTATGAAGCGGAGACGATTGTATAGACGAACGGATTTTGAACTTTGATCTCTAAGTGTGACCTTGACCTTGGAGCCACGGACCTGGATTTTGTGCGCGATACGTTGCCTTGTTGTGGTGAGCAATTGTGCAAAGTTATTTGAAAATCCATCCATTATTGTCAGAGTTATAAAGCGGACACGAGTGTATAGACGAACGGATTTTGACCTTTGATCTCTAAATGTGACCTTGACCTTGGAGCCACGGACCTGGATTTTGTGCGCGACACGTTGCCTTGTTGTGGTGAGCAATTGTGCGAAGTTATTTGAAAATCAATCCATTATTGTCAGAGTTATGAAACGGACACGAGTGTATAGACGAACGGAGTTTGACCTTTGACCTCTAAGTGTGACCTTGACTTTGGAGCAACGGACCTGGTTTTTGTGCGCGACACGTTGTCTTGTTGTGGCGAGCAATTGTGCGAAGTTATTTGAAATTCGTTCATTATTGTCAGAGTTATGAAGCGGACACGAGTGTACACGCGAACGGACAGACAGTGCGATTACTATATGCCATCCTTCGGGGGCATAAGCATGTAGTTGTACACTTTTTGTTCATGTTAACGCTTTAATTATGTTTTAAAGACTCTTAGTCAACCCATCTTTGTTAATGCTCCTTTGGTTAATTAAATGTCCTTTCCAGCAGTTGAACAACGAACAACAACTTTTAATGTCTGTATCAATTAAGCGCTTTCCAGTGCATTTCACCATAAGTCCTGGTTTGTATAAGCGTTTATTTATCCTCGCTGTATTGCACTAAGCATTTTAGGGAGCAGAACCATAAGTCCTGGAGATAGTATTTTTTACTATAAGATTTCAAACTCATATGACCTACATAGATATATAATCATGCAAAAAAACAATTAACTGAAGAGGCGCTAACGCAGGGTTTTATCGCAGTTGTTTATTGCGATCAAAATATATAAAGTTGTTGTTGTTGTTGTTAATTCTAGTTTTAGAGACCAGCCGCCCATATGTGACACCAGGGAACCCGGTACGCCACGGGCATAATGTGTGGTCTTTTTCTTGTTGAGTGTAGAGTTGTATCTGCGTGGTGTGTCTGTGTCGATTCAGTTGTGGTGAGTTGTGTTGTGTCGCTACGCTCTGGGTTGATTCGCTGTGGCGGTGAGTGTTGGCTGCTTCGGTGTTGCTCCTACATCCTCTACTGGTGTGTCCTACATCCGCTACTGGGCCGTCTGGGTACTGTGTTGTTGGGGGCCATCCCCGCCGCTACAACCTGCGTCCCCGTGATAAGTAAGATATGTAGGCACGCAGGTTGCTGGATCCCCTGCTCCATGTAATATCGCCGAGTTTTCCTACGTCAGGTCCGTTCAGCTGCCGAGTCGCCCACCACTCATTCCATATGTACAAAGCCGATATGTGCCACACCAAACATACACTCATACAGGCTGCCGGCGCTCAGCTAAACTTCTTCTCTTCCGTGGTTGTCCCTGGCGATGTTGCATGGCGGGCAGGACAGAGGATACGACACCAATCTTGGTCGTCAACACTGACTGAGATCCAACGCCTAACAATACGTAGATACAATCAGCCAGTGTTGAGGTGCCTTCTCCACGACGTGCACGTGTCGGTGTCCACAGAGAAGAATATTTGTAGTATAAGGTTTTATTTTACCTCGCCGTTGGCAACTAGGCCTTTTGGCGAGGTTTTCTATAGTAGTTTATTTTTAATAACCCTAGTAGTTTATAATGTTGCTAATGCTTATCAATCTCGCACGGATGGCAGTATCCAAGCAGACGCAAGACATGGCAATAGATGGTTTGCAGGGACACAAGAAGATTAACTTGGCAGAGGCTGAGTGATAGAAACCCAAGTGGAATACGCTCATGTTGGTCTATGAAATTCAATCGAGGCTTACATGTATTAATAATTTTAATTTCCAGCGCCAGCGCGTCACCATTTATTAAAAATGTTTTAACTTAATATGTACATATATACATAATCCATGTTATGTCTGCTTCATGCTCCCTTCCAAAGGGAATGGACTCTTATAATTATAAGCATATAATGTTAAAAAATATATCGTTAAAATGTCCAGTGTTGTTAGTAAGACATCACTCCAAATCTCTCGATATAAAATAATTCAGTATGAGTTTTGCGCTTATGAGAGCAAAGACGTTAAATGGAGTGTGTCCCTCCGCCAAAGCCACGGGGAGGCCACACTGGGGAGGGCATGAAGCAGAGGTATACATAGGTTTTACATGTTAATATTATGTCCCCCGTTATCCCGATGTGTGCGTCAGATCAAACTAAAAATAGCATCTTCCCAGCTGTCTATATAAAATCAATGTGAAATAATAAGCATATATAAAACTAAATAGTACAGCCAGGAATTCTATTAACTTAACTGTTCATATAAAACAATCAAATAATAAAATCACACACCGGGGCTGGTGGGGGCATACAAAGTAATGTTACATGGAATTATCCGACATAAGGAAGTGGGAATGAATGGAGTAGGGGAAAATATGTAACTAGACATGTTTAATAAGCACTTCCACGACGCCGTGAGGTAGGGCTGTCCCCACACTCACTTAGTCGTGGCTCATTATATATATAAAGGTATGTGATTGGTCCTGGACCGTTGTGCCTGCGTCGTCATAAGACCCAAGAATCGCCCCAACGCGTCCACCGGATCAGTCCCATATCTTAACTGTATCATAAGAAGTTTATATATTATGTTGTTACAATAAGTAATCGATTGACGTTTACACAATGTTAAATACGACGTTTATCTGCACTAACAAAAAGGGTTTGTAATTTGGTAAAATTATACTGCATAAACGAATTTAAATCAAACCATCAGTGTTTTCGAGCCCAGCAGCCAAAACATACAAACTAATCCACTGGGCCGTCCAACATTGTAGTTTAGTCTAAATCTTCTTTTCAAATTGTGTGCCCAGGATGAAAGAACTGAGAGCGCTAAATACTTGAACTCTATGTTTTTTTATAGGATCTAAGATGTTAGTCAAATTAAAAGGTAGTGATAAGTTTAGCAATTTTAATTTTAAGATATCTCTCTGTATTTCAAACTGGCTACAGTCTAATAAATAATGTTCCGTAGTAAAATGAACTAGGCAGTTAGGACAATCCTTATGAAGGTCGTTAATTATGTGGCTGCCTAAACTAGCCGGTAATAGATTATACCCCATTCTCAGTCTTGTAATTACTTTATCAATAAGCCTGTTAGTAGAAAATGGTTCTTGAATTTTGAAATTTGTTTTAAGTCTAGAGAAAGTATGGAACTTGTTAATTTGATTAGTAAAATAATGGTCTACTTTCTTATTTATTGTTTTCCGAATTTGTGAATAAATTTCAGTATGTCCTAAAGGGATTGGATTATCAACGGAGATGGTGTCCAAGCCTGATTTACAGGCTGGCTTGGTCTGCTTTTTCGTTACCGACTATACCAACATGAGCCGGGCACCACTCCAAGTTAACAGAAAGATTTAAAATATGGCAGTCATTTAATTTATATAGAATATTTGTCAGAAGATCAGGGCGAGTTCTGCTCGTTCTGTCTTTAATAGCCATAAGACTTGAAAGCGAGTCTGAGAAAATAACTGAGAATGGGGGTTTATTTTTAATAATCCATTTAAGGGCTCTGTCTATAGCGACTAGCTCCGCGGTAAAAATTGATAGACCGTCAGAGATTCTAGTAATTTTAGTAATATTTTTTGTTGGTATAACGAAGGCTGATGCTACACGTCCTGAGACAGGATCTTTAGATCCATCTGTATAAATTTGTAAAAAGTTATTGTATTTACTATCCTTATGTTGTAAGAAGTTCAGTTTAATTTCTGATGCTTCATCTTTTTTATTTATTATAGAGGAAAGCGAAAAGTCTACATTAGGTTGAATTAGAGTCCATGGAGGGACCTCTCCTATTGAAAAATCTGCAATTTGATATTTGTCTAGGTTATATTCCTCTATTAAATTATAGATGGTTGTGCCGAATGGCTTGGGATTTTTTCTAAATCTATAAAGACATTGGGTATTTATAAAAATGTTATTTACTGGATTTGATTCTTTTTTTGTTTGGACCCTGGCCCAGAAACGAAGCATTTGTTCTTCTCTATGAATATGTAATGGCAGAATGCCAGCCTCATGTTCCAAAATATGCTGTGGAGTAGAATCTAGGGCTCCCAGTGCAATTCTAAGACATTTTTTTTGTAGTATATCGAGTCGATGAAGTAGTGATTTTGAGGCACATGAATATACATGGGATCCGTAATCAAGTTTGGATCTTATTAAAGTTTTATATAAAAGTGTTAATGATTTTTTATCGGACCCAAAATCAGTACCTTTTAGCATTCTTAGTAAATTTAAATCCTTTTCACATTTGTTTAAAAGGTTATGAATATGGGCTGTAAAATTTAACCTTCTATCCCAGATAAGACCTAAAAAGGTGACTATGTTACTAAATATAATTTTAGTATTACCCAGGAAAAGATCTGTAGAAGTGTGGGCGGTATTTCCAAATATAATCCCTGTAGTTTTACTAGTGGAGATTTTAAATCCCCATTTTGTGGCCCAATCCCAAATTAAGTTTAGCCCCTTTTGTGCTTTAGCTTGTAATTTATCTATACGTTTCCCAGAAATCCATACGCCACTATCATCTGCAAATTGACTAACGACCAGACCGGAATCCTGAACTACATTAGGTAGGTCGTTAATTAGAATGTTAAAAAGGAGGGGAGAAATAATGGATCCTTGTGGAGTACCACGTTCTAATAGTTCTTCTTCAGAAAGATCTTCATCAACTTTTACTTGAATTTTTCTATCCTGGAGAAAGGCCTTGACAAAATAAAAACAGTTTCCTCGGATTCCGAGGTCAAATAATTTGGATAATATTCCAATATGCCAGGCTAGATCGAAAGCCGCCTGTAGATCAAGAAAGATGGCTAAAACAGAACGGCTATAGTTTTTAGCAAATAGGATGTCATGTTGTAAACGGGCTAGCTGGTCTTGTATGCTACGCCCTTTTCTAAATCCTGACTGAAATTTATTAATTAAACCCTTAGATTCTAAAAAGTGTTCAAGTCGGTTTTTAACCATAAATTCCATTAGTTTGCTTGGATGGGATGTTAAACTGATGGGTCGAAAAGATTGTGGGTCATTAGGGTTTTTATTAGGTTTATGTATTGGAATGACACAAGCCAGTCTCCAGGATTTAGGATAGTTATTAGAAGATCATATTTTATTATACAGAGTAAGCCAAATATTTAAAGTAGAGTCCGGCATATGTTTGAATAATTGGTATGAGAGTTTATCGGGTCGCACGGCTGAATTTTTCCTGCTTGCAATTGCATCTTTTAGTTCCATTAGAGTAAATGGTATATTTAAGGTGGAATCGTCATCTTTAATATTGTTATTATTTATTTTATTATTAAAATCGGTTTCAAAGACCGTCTGATAGTTGATTGTTGCCTCTGAAAGATTTTCTTTGCTTGAAACTTTGGCAAAGTGTTTAGCTAGTAAATTAGCTTTATCTTTGTTAGTTGTGGCATTACTAAATTTTGTTTTAAGAAGGGTAATGCTGGAAAAAGAGTTGCCACGTATTTTATTAATTTTATCCCAAAATGTTTTTGAATTGTTTTGTTTTAAGGAACAAGTATTAATGAAAGTTTCCCAGTTATTTTTCTTGGCTTGGGATATAACTGTTTTAGCTTCCTGTTCCGCCTTTTTATAATTTAATAGATTTATTTCAGAGGCGTCTTTTTTGAGTTTATTCAGAAGATATTTTCTATTTTTAACTGCTGCTTTGCATTCTGAATTCCACCATGGGACATTTTTCTTTTTGGGTTTTTTATTATATGTTGGAATACTTTCATGCATAATATTAAGAAGACTGTCTGTTAACTTATTGTTAAAAGTGTTGATATCATCGGATTGTATATTATCTAGATTAATATCTTTGCATAATATATTAAAAAGATCCCAATCGGCCTTATTGAAATTGAACTTGTTTTGATTATAGCTTTCTTGGTTAATTTTAGAAGAACTTAGTTGTATTGTGATATGTATAGGGAAATGGTCAGAACCCCAGTTATCCGGTAATACTGTCCAGTGTGTTTTTTGAGCTAAAGATCTGGAAGTAACTGAGAGATCAATGCAAGTAAGGTTACCATTGTGTGTATCAAGACGTGTGGGGGAGCCGTCATTCAGGAGGACTAGATCGAACTCGTCCAACCATTTGACTATTGATTTTCCATGTTTTGTAATTTTTTCCGAGCCCCATGCAAAGTGATGGGCGTTAAAATCGCCAGAAATAATAATATTCTTTACCTTTAAAGGCAGAATAACATTTGATATTGTTTTAAGAGATTGGAAGTCGCAATTACGTGCATATAAATTTGACAGTATGAACGTAAAATCTTGAAAGTAGATTTTAAATAGTTGTACTTCAATGGCTGTAAAACCATCTGTATCTTTCGGATCTAAAATTTCAATCTTTTCATAATTAATATAATTTTTGAAGTAGACGGCCAACCCTCCACACGTATTGGTATCCCTAGCTCTATTATTATCATAGAATTTAAATTCATGCTTAAAACCAGGAATAGATTTGAAAGTCTTTTTATTAAATTTAGTTTCCTGAATACAAAGAATATCTACTTCAGGATTTAGGTCCAGGAATACTTTAATCTCAGAGTGCTTTATATGAGTTAGGCCTCCGGCATTAAAAGATATAATATTCACCGATTTATTCACTTCGAAAAGAAACTATTTATACACTTTTTAAAATTTGAATTTTGTCGTTTAGTTGCCACCGAGGAAGAAGTTGGTTTACGTGGTGTTTTGGTTCCTTTAAGGGTTCCTTGAGAAGAATATATAAAGGGTTTCTCCAATCATAAGTATACGGTGCCCCGTGACTAATTGGCCGTCTTAAGCAGGATGTTTGTTTAGATCAAAGAGGCCATAAATCACTGACAAACACTGGCCACCCGTGGTGTGTTGACATCAAATATATGCCATGATTGTGTAATATTATTAATTTTCAATTTTATTTATATCATATGCATTTGTGAAACTAAACACATAAGAAATATATGCATTTGTGAAACTAAACACATAAGAAATAGATTATGTTCATTCGGATTTGTCAAAATAAACATGCATAAGTGTGTTAATGTTTCATTTTTATTTAACAAATTATCATAGTAACAAACTGATTTGTTATGCCGTTTTAAAATGACAATATTAGGAAAATATAACTAATGCTAAACTGATGCATCTACACTGCAAAAACTAATTTACGTGTTTAATTACACATTTTTCATGTGGTTTTATTATCTTATTCGGTGTTGCGAGTTACTGTGTCATATGTTACAAGATATTTAAAAGTACCACTTAGACGGATGTTAGTATTTTAAAAATGTGTTATGTTAATAAAAATAAAAAACAATTCAATCAAAAAAACTGAGTGTGAAATGAAAACATTTTTAATTGAAAACGTAAAAAAAAGAAGTTAGATAAACCACAGACCAGTTGCACTAACTAATAATTAGGTCTGTGGTTACTAATAATTAGGTCTCTGGTTACACCAGAGTTTCATAATTATATTATATTTCTATACATGAATACACATTTAGAAAAAAAAAAAGGTAAAAAATCAAACAACCCCCCACAAAATATCGAAATTGTCTGCATGCATACTATGTTTTTTATATATTTTCCCTTTTATTAATGACATCTTTTAAATATGTTTCGAAATAAATACACAAAGAAATCACTCGTAACTCTAGTAGTCGGCTTAACTTAATGGTAACGCCCCTTTTTACAAACACTCAAAATAAAAATCGTCATCAACCGCTAACCAGCATTTGCTAATAAATAAACCTGGATTTTAATAAACCTTGAAAGAATATGTGTGTGTACAGAAGCGTCAAAATAGCAACGAAGGTGTAACAAGTTCATCTTTATTACAACTAAATTAACGCTAATCTAATTACCGGTACAATAAACCCATTCCCATTCCATTCATAACAATTGACTGATAGCGTTAACCGCGCACCTGTCGCAGTTATAGGTGTAACACACCCATTGATTGTTGCATTGAGTTGTGTGTGAATTAAAATTTAAATGCCATGTTGTCATTCATATCTGGGCCCAAATTAAAAATGAATAACTTACATTCTCATCACAAATGACATATATGCTGCCAAAAAATCCACAGAAAAATGGGGGTCATGTATCTTCTAAGAAAGATCTTGTCTCATGAATGAATGGTCCCTTTAAAAACATAAACACTGAGATCCCATAATATTGTATTCAAACACTCATTTCCATATCAGCAAAATAAATTCAAAACTCACAATTTTAACATAGCAATGCTTGAAAAATGTAACAAATAGATCAACAATGGGATATAAACCAAAAATAGCACTTTAAATTAGTGAAAATGCCTTTTTTTACAAAAAGAAATGAGAATTGTTTATTGACGCCATTATGCGATACCCCAGGCCGACACTTCCTGTATTGCAATGGGTGTGCTACACCTTATAAGCGTTTTTAAAGAGCGCCCAGCGATCGCGATGAAATTTCTGATCATGTACAGAGACGCTTATCTTTCTCGTTTTAGCCATACGAGATCGTGCGAGATTCGATTATGTGCCCATTCACTGACTTTTAGTTCACTGGTTTAAGCACTGTTTGGTTGATACTTTCAAAATTGTGTTTACTACCGCCTGAAGCCATGAGAGTCAATACAGAAGCGTAGCAAAAACTAGCATTTAATTAAGTCTGACATACATTTGTTATTGGCAAACACATATTTCAAGGATAATACATATAAACTCCTTTCTTTAGAACGGAGTACCTATTAAGTCAACATAAGTATATACTAACGGTCAATGAAAACGCACCATAAAACAAATCCTTTTTAAAAAATCATTGACCGTCAGAATATATGTACACAATAAACAGCCTTGACGGCTAATTAACATACACCTTAGACTCAATAAATGAAAATATAACATAATTACCTGCAATTAGCAAGTAATTGTTGATTGAGTTTCCTTTTATTGACTATAGGCCCATAGGGCTAGGTTATTTTGTAACAGTTCTTGTAAATGTATTGTGTATACACTGAAGGACTTTAAAAACGCAACAGGGAAATAAACTGAGATCTATTCTATTTAACCATATCTACAATTGAATTGCCCAAACTTTCATTCAAATTGATCAACAGTAAACCTGTCAAATTAAAAATATAACAGTACCACCCCCAAAAACAAAAGTCACAATATCCACCATTAGCGGCAATGCACGCCTGACATCTCCTACGCATATTGGGATAGTTTTTTTACTTTTGCTTTTGGTTGTCGTACTGTTATGCTCTGAATTTAACAAGTTTATTGTTGATCAATTTGAATGAAATTTTCAGCAAATCAACTGCAGATATTGTTAAATAGAACAGATGAATTTAAAATGTAATTTCTATTGAAATATGTCAGTTATCTCAGTTTATTTCCCTGTTGCGTTTTTTAAAGTCGTTCAGTGTATTTGCATACATATGTCACTATATTCAAACACTACTTATTGTACACCGCGGAGAGGCCTAATGATAGAGCGCCCGCCTTACATGCTGGATGTTGTGGGTTCAAAAACCGACCGGGTCACACCAAATACTTCATGAAGAGGGTAATAGTAGCTTTCTTGCTTTCTTTCCGGCATAAAGGGTATTTTAATGCGACTGGTTGGGGTATCATGGCTGGTGTCTACGGCGTGGTATTCCAGTGTGACAGCAATGTAAAGTTAAACATTGAGCTCGATGCTACGAGAAGACACTGTCGTGATATGACTGAACAATTGTTAAAACCACGGTTAAACCCATGCGTTAACAATATTGAACAGATAAACCAGTATATCTAGTGATGTTTTTTAGGCGGTGTGATACACGAATTTACTGTTCAAAAAAGAATTTATATCTTGAATAGTTAATTATTTTTCTGCACATGTAAGGCCGTTAGGTCGTAAACCGCTCTTAACACTTTCTGTCAGTTGAAGAAAACAAATCAGTGTACATACAAACTCTATATTCAAAGGGTCAGTTAGTTCATAGACCACCCAATACCAGAAAAGAGGAGGATATCGTTTATATATTAAAATATAATTCATTATCAGTTGGTCACTCTATAGCAGTTAATAGGTGATCAGGCAAGCCAGTTTACAGGTCATTAGCACCATCTTTGATAATTCGATCAGTAAATAAACATTTAAATTGTAGCATTAGTTATTTTCTATTGATAGACGGGATCGGCGCCAGTTCATAGACCGTCTCCGTCTCTTGGCCATCAACATAATGGAAAACAGATTATATAATAAGTAAATAAACTTACAGAAGTTAAAGTTGCGGAACTATTTGACTATAATTTTAGATCTTTTGTACAGAAATGAGTAAAATTGTCCTAGAGAAATCACAGCACCCAAACGCAATGGCACCGCACAATGCACCACAAACAAAAAGCAAATCAAATGTACAAAGAAAATGGCAATACGCAACACAACGAGTGGTGAAGGCACAGGGTTACCGATTTGGAGCGATCAGTAGTCAATATAGCCTACTGGCAAGTTTAAATGACGTTATGTGTACATAACACCGCTATTATCCTGTCTTCGTCGCTCAAATTTACTAGACAGTGTAAATAAAAGTACATCCCATCAAAGGAAATCTCTAACAATAAAGTCTACATTTAGAAAAATTAGGACACCATACACATATATCTTATAGTAAATATATATATATACGTAATATATATAATTGGAAACACTTCATGATGTATCCAGAAGTGTACAGAACAACCACAGCAGTTGCAGCCAAAGTGAAAACCAATCTAGGTCACGACCAATAGCCCGTCCACTCTACCAACAGTAGCATTCAAGGACCACAGTCAACCAAAAACACGCATTGAATAAAAACAACAATTACAAAGATGAATGAAAAGAAAAGATTTGACATCTCAAACATAAAATGGTTGACAATAGTGCTACCGTCTTGGAACGGTCAGTGGTAAAAAAGGTCGCTGTGGTTTTAAACCAGGGTCTAAGGTGCACCAACGCCACTCCTAACCTATTGAATAATAATCTGTTATCCAATAAAACGGGACAGTGTTAAAACCTGCCTGGTTATATTCTCAGACAAGGGAGTATTAATAGGAAATATAAGTATAACGCATAGATGATTATGTACATATCAATATAAAAAACAAAAGCATAGAAAGCCACAAATCAAGGACTTAATGGCTTGGCAGAAGCCAGAGCAACAAGAGAACAAACCATTACTGGTACGACACGATTTAAGAAATGCTACGTATACCTTCCTTTGCGGAATTAGGTAGACGTCATCATACGGTCCACAATCTGTCTGGTCATCGCTCATTCGAAGAGTAAAGCATAGTGGCGAACTGTAAATGGGTCAACCACTAAACTTGCAGTGCGTTGCAAAATGATAGGGTCATAACCCTCTTTTGATAAACATTTTATACAAGTTTGATAAAAATTGTATGAAAGGGATTATGACCAAGGATTACAAAATGTGTAAATCAATCACCATACAAATCAGGTTGTGATAGTCCTTGTCGCGAAAGATTTCTTACTTTTATATTTTAAAAGTAGATCAGGGTTACGATAATACCAGTTTGCAAAGGTTTTCGAAGTTTATGGTAGCGGTAGGCCTGCTGGCTTAGCTTTTTAGTTGTAAAAATATCATGAATATTAAAGCCCCAACACGACTACCAGCTCTAGAAAAAGAATAAGTTGAGAAACATAGATTACATAAGAAGTAGCTCGAGAAACATCCCTAGCTAAAATCAGACAGACATGTTAGTTTAGTTGAGTTGAAGTTCCTTAGGATAGATTCATAGACCAGAGCCATGGCCGATATTCTGCATTGTGAACACTATAACACCTTAATTTTTATTAGTTTTATTTAATTTATCAAATTCGGCCAAATTGTTGATATTAATAAAAATTCAGAACATTTCGAAAACCATCTATATCGAATTAGTAAAAAAAAAAAAGGTATAGGGTCCTATAGAAACCACAGCGGCTAAACGCAATGGCATCGAAGGTCCGCACTGTACTACAAACAAGGAGCAATAACAATGAAAAAAGACAAAATACAACAGTGAGGGTGGTGAAGACAAGGTTACCGACTTTGAACGGTCAGTAGGCAATAAGGCCTACAGGTTAGCTGAATCGATTTTATGTTTACACAATCCTCGCTATTATCATGTCTTCAGCGACCAAAAAGACAAGACAGTGTAAACAATAAATACTGAAAATGTGATCCGTTGGAAGCAACAAACACAAAAACTAAAAAACAATTACATCCAATCAAAAGGAATTCTCTAACAATAAAGTCCACATCCAAAGAAATTAACAAAATAAACACTAAGATGTTGTTGTAAAGCTATATAAAATACAAAATAAGAAAAATCTTAGGATGTATCCAGAATTGTACTGAACAACCACAGCAGTTGCAGCCAAAGAGAAAACTAATCTAGGGTAAGGCCAGAAAACACGAGGGACGAAAGCTCATGCACCTACCTCCCTTGGTCGGGGTTTCAGTAGGTGCAATCATAGAGTCCCAATAGTTTGTCCGATCATCGCACAAGGGAAAGAGACGCGTAGTGTCTGACTGTAGAGGGGTCAATCACTAAACATGCAGTGAGCTGAAATACTAAAGTGTCCTATCATTTTCTGACGAACTTGTAAAGTGGTCAGGAAACCCGCCAGATCCCTTTAACTTTCGAAGTGTATATACCACATCTCTGTAAAATAAGGGTCGGGATATTCCTATTCGCAGAAGTGTTTTAAGGTTGTACTTTTCCGGTAGGTTTTCGTTGCGGCAGTAGAATTTTGAGAAAGACCTACGTTGTTTGTGATAACGAAAACCCGCTGAAAAAGTTTACATGTAATAACTTGATTTCGATCATTGAAGTCTATAACATCATTCCTATCTCCAGCAAAATGAATGAGCTGGGAGATATAAACCCCGTATGATGTAGCACGAGGTATATCCCCATCCAAGTGTGGATAGTTAACGATGTTAAATGTGGAGTCTTCTCTCTTATCATAGATTTTAGTATGTATGGAATCATTAAAAATGAGGGATGAAGATCGAGGAATGCTGCTTTAGTATCCTAACTGTTGGCTTTATTCAACGTGAGCTCTGGTGGATACATTTTAGTAACCTTGTGAACAAAGAACGGATTATCAATATTGAGTATGTCATCTAGATACAGAGATGTATTATTAAACGCATCAATAACTTCACTCTGGCTAGCAGGTGATACACTCAAAATAAAATCTCTTTCGTAACAGTACAAAATCAAATCTGCGACAAGTGGCGCACAGTTAGTACCCATAGAAATACGAACAAGCTGCCGGTAAACAGTTTTAGCGGTCTTATAAAGATGTTATCGAGAAGGAAAGATAACGCTCTACAAACAGCAGCGCAAGTCCACAAATTATAATTATAGATAGGGGCGTTTGTAAAGAAAGTCCTGACATTATTACAAGCTGGAACAGTTGTACCTTTTCTAGCAAATGTCCTCTGAATAAGCGGAAGCAAATTATCTTTGATTAGAGTATGTGGTAGAGTAGTATATAGGTTACATTGCACCATTGCGTTTGTGCTTCCGTGGTGTATAGTCAAATAGTGCCTAATAAAAAACATTTCCCTGCCTTACTAGTGATATAAAATGCATGCTTATGATTGCTTTGTGTTATTATTACCTATAATTCAGCCAAATGATGTATTGTGAACATTGATTAGTTTTTGTTTGAGATATTTAATTATAATTGACATAGACAGTAAAGCGAAAGAAGAAATGGGGTAAATCTATCTGTGACGTGTCAAAATAGAACGTGACGTCATTCAACAGATTGGCTTGTTCTTATATGATACATGACCCCCTGTTTTTATTGCATTTTTATATTGGCGGACGCTCGATCGTTTGATTGATATGTGTTTTAAATTTTTCTACGGAGAAAAATGCGCGTTTTTTATCTCTTGATATACATTCGTCCTATATAAAACAAAGAAGGAAAATCAATGGTGCAATGTAACTTATTTTGTGGAAATGTCGTAGGTGCTTCGAGAAGAGGCATGCAAATGCTTACACCGTAGTTTATCAAGGACTTCTTCAGAGTTTTTGATAAACCAAAACAGATTGATTCCCGAGTTTTTTCGAAGCCTTTCCGCAATAACACTAGACTTATGGCCCTGGATATATTGGGAAAAATCGTATAAAGGTCTTTTAATACATGTTATTACCATTGTTTTACTGAAAAATGCTTTTTTCTGCCTTGTGAACTCTTTTGCACCTTCATTTTGTAATATATATATTATATACAACCTGGACTAGACTGCTGATACTTTTGCACCTTCCTTTTGTATTATATATGTTATATACAACCTGGACTAGATTGCTGATATTGATAAAATACCGTATACTTTCACAAAACAGCTATATTGGATTAGCAACACAAGAGTTGTGGAACTTGATTTTATTGAGAAAAAAAAGGATATAGTTTCCTTCTATACTCATCCTAGCTCCTTCATTTTATCTGATCTTAGCCACGGTTTGGTTAGGATGTTAATATCAATAAAAGCTCTGACCTTATTGAAAACTATTTGGATATGATTAGTAACGCCAGAGTTATGATCCTTGATTTATTGAAAAATCTTATATTATGCTCTGTTAATCTGCTTTTACCAAACTTGGTCCGAGTGTTGATATCGATGAAAGATTCAATGACTAGTCAACTTTGAGTTGTTTCCCAAACCCACTATCATTCTGTGTAATAGATTTTAAAGATTTGATTTTATTAGCTTTCTCAGTCATAGAAGAGAGTGTGAACAAATTGAAAAATAAGTCATGTCCGACTAGAAACAGCAGAGTTAAAAAAATGAAAATGCTAAACTTTGCTCTGGTTACACTCTAGCTCCTTTATTGTTATTTTGATCCTTCATGTATAATAACTTCGGTACAGTGTTTATATCAATAACAGCATGAACACGTTAAATAACTACATTTGAGCACATCTGTGGCCCTTGCATGAACATATCGGTTTTACTTTATTGACACTCTAGGTCCTTCCTTTTGTTATTGTTTTCATTCTAAACCAGGCCTACTGTGTATTTCTAAACAAGCTCGGAAAGGTTTGAAGAACAGCCGTATCTGACACTCCATACTGATCCCCTCCACCCCGCCTCACCTGTTATAACCTCAACTGCTATAAGAGCCGTTGTTAGCAAGTAGAGTGTCAACAGGCCCCACATACCCTCTTGGGCATCATATGACCTGACAGGGCATTTGGGCCTCTTGTTTTGTTATTGAAATAGGACACCTTCATCTGAAAGCCATTCTGGGCTACCACTCAACTTCGTCAAAGTGCAGATTTGTACACATTTGCATTATAGAATAGATATGTAATTGCGACACATGTTAGACTAGCATTTCCATAGAACAGGTTCCACTCTCACCACTGAGTTGTCACACTTGCGTTAATGCTTTTAAAATATATGCATCCTAGATTTAATTAATTTTTTTCACGAGCGTTTTTACTTGTTGTTGTTTTTTATAACATTACGTAATAAAATTATATTAAATGTTATTAAATTATATTTGTAAATGTCTGCGTATATGATGAAACACTATTAATAGTTAAAGTGAATTTTTAAATCGTCTACCTTTTCTTCTTTGATTAATCAATATTTTGACATAAAAGTACTAAAAGCTAACTTACAGTTAATCAAACGAACAAGGGAGGTAATCAGTATTGACATTATATATTAACTATTGTATATATTGCTATTAGCAATCCATTCGATACAATGATGCAGAAATCAGTTGTGTAATTAATTATCTTTTAGTGTTTTCAACATCTTTTTACTGCTACTACAATAATGGAATAACAATTACATAGTGTATATAAGTCGCATTGGTTGATATAAATGTTATCATTATATAATAGTTAAGGCCATCCCATAATTGTATGAATATACGATGATACAATAAACACGAGACAACATAGAAGAAGAATCCCCTTTTTTATTGAAGAACTGCATTTTTATGTACGACGTAAAAATGATATATGTTTATTATTATATTTACATTCATTTTGTATAACAAATGTACAATGTTCGATAAAACAAAATAACAAAAATGAAATAAATAAAACCGATGAAACATGAAACTACTAGTACAGAAATCAAAAGCAAACCACTTAATGACATAAATCTGAATCTGGAGAAAAACTATTTGGTATATAAGGTAAAAGCAAATTTGCAAACAACAAGAACATATATGTTTTAATCACATGTTTATCTGGTAGTTGTAGTAAATAAATAATGAAAAGGGGTCACTTGGAAGCAACAATTACAAACAAGAGAAAAAAGCAGCAGACTAGGTTGTATTGAGTCTGTTCGTGAGAGGTAATATAATTTGCAACTCAAGTTGATCCAATTACGAATTAGTAGAGTTATTACTTAGAGTTCTTTGGCAGCAGTAAATCAATATGTGTGGCTTTAAATTTATAATACTGCATAAGCTGGTGGTAGGGATGTGAGAGGTGTGGCACCTTAAACTATATACTTATACATTATACTCATGAACAGAAGTATGCTATTCTTCTCTGTATTTTGCGTTCGTTGCTTCAAAGGGATCCTGTTTTCAGTGTATATTTTAATAATCAAATGTTACTAACCTTCAACAATATAATTATATTTAACGAATGAACCTATATGTCGATCTTACCAAGGGAGACAATATTTACGGTAATTTTGCTAAGCTTTTATTTGAGTTATCTGCACTCTTATAGTAGTCAAGTTTGAGAAAGCATGTTTTTCCTTTATTTCCGGAATATTAATCAAAGCTATCTGTAGTAGATACGAGAGTATGTATGTTCCTACTTGAAATTCAGGGTACATATACTACAAATGGCGTTCTCCAGCGCATATTCATCGTTTAAAATTATCATTGCCCTATGATTTAATGATAAACAATGCTGCATTGTCAGTTTAAACTGGTATGCAGCATCTTTGCATTGTTATATAGATTCATGTTGCAAGTATTTGCACACATAGTGGAGAATATAACGAACAAAATAAAACATGTATGAATAAATAATGAAGTATATACATCTAATTTATATACATCTAATGAAACGTATTATGAAATGAAAATTGCATTGATGCGTTGCATTAATATTTGATATTTTAACATATTTACAATGAACAACATGAACCATGTTGATTGATGTATGAGAGGTGGTCAACAGGGCGAACTTTAATGGTTTATGTATGAGGGGCGGTCAACAACACGAACTGTAATGGTTAATGTATGAGGGGCGATCAACACCACGAACTGTAATGGTTAATGTATGAGGGGCGATCAACAACACGAACTGTACTGATTTATGTATGAGGGGCGATAAACAAAATAATCAACATGAGCTATAACAATATAATAATATTTAACCTTTGAACCTAGTTGCTGATTTTATCAAGGAAAACAATACTTACGATTGTTTTGCTAAGTTACAGGCATTGTCATTGAAAGGAAAAGCAGTTATATTTTTGAAAATAAAAGTAGACAAATACTGTTTGATTTTAGTTATATGTTCAACATTGTAAATAAAAACTAGTTCCGAAATTTATTAAACGCTATTATTTGTAAATGTACAAGTTACGAATAAAAAGTAAAGAGACTAATCTGAACTGTACACAGTAAATATGTTAACACATTGACCATATCTTATTCTTTGATGTCTCATTATAGGCAGAAACCTCCCTTGAAAATCTCTAGTAGTAATGAGTTCTTCGATGTTAAATACTTCAAAGAATTGCTCAGTTTTATTATAAAAGGTATGATGAACACAGATTACAAATTGGGTGTTCAGTGATAAGACGATACTGTTACCAAAATATGACAAATGCCATGAATTTTAAAGAAGAGGAGAAATTCTTGTCCAAACTCTACAATGAAAAATTAAGCAATGGATCAATAACACTAAAAGAAACCAACCTGGTCAACGTACCCTGTTTTGTACATTTGTTTGTGGGCAAAAAAACAACTGTTTTTCATATAAAAGTACTTTTTAGCTTTGAAAGAGTACATTCAGAGTGGCTGAAAGAGTACATTCAGAGTGGCACAGTAACTTTATTCATATCATCCAGACTAGTAAAATGTGCATCTTTTAATGAGGCTTGGATGCATGTTAAAAACCCGTCATCTCCATCCTTTAAGCATTAATACGTTGTTACAAGGGAAAGATAGTCATTCAGACGAAGAGAACATTTTTATTTTTAAGCACGTTCAAACTTTTATGAAGGATACGAAACGTTTTGATAGGAACTAGATCTACCCGTCATCTCCATCCTTTAAGCATTAATACGTTGTTACAAGGGAAAGATAGTCATTCAGACGAAGAGAACATTTTTATTTTTAAGCACGTTCAAACTATTATGAAGAATACGAAACGTTTTGATAGGAACTAGATCTATATGTATTTCTTTTGATTCCGGACAGGAGAGGGACCAGGGATCTGTGTTGTCAATCAATGAATTCAGATAAATAGCATGACTTATGCTTTGAACAAACTTATTGCCATCTTATCCATTATATGTATATTATTTGTTGTTGGGGAGGGCCGAATCTAACGTTGGTATAACTTGTGGCCCAACCCTTTTGCTGTATTATGTAAAAAGCAATAAAATATGTTTAAAGTAAAAATGGGATTTACCAGCGTAATGTTGGCACATAAGCAATTGAACATACATTGCAATATTGCTATGATGGAAACTACCATTATATAAAAATGTAAATGCAGAAGTCATAATTGTCAATCCCATCGAAAAAAAATTATGATGAAGATATGCCCGTGTAGTCCTTCTTCATTCGTCGAGTTCGGGAGCTCTTGGGCCATATAGACTCGGCCAACCAAACGTGTAGTCGCCAACCCAATCAGGCAACATCATTATTGGTCTGAAGAAAAACTGAGCATCCGTTCCAACCAAATATCGCTGTTTCGGAAACTTGGCCAACAGCGCATGTACCATGGCATCTGCCACAACCTGCGGTTTATTGTTGATATATTTCCCTGACGTCTTCATTCCGTTTAGTACTGAAATGTTTAAGTATTACTAAATAACCTTTCTAACTCAAAACTTTAAACTGCACGGTATTGCTTAATCATATAACGTGATTATAGTTTGTACATTGATAACAATTCCATTGAAATTGCATTTAAAAAGAAAACAATACGAAACTTCCAGTTGTATATGTTTACATTTGTATCTAGACAGTGCTTAAAATAAATAATAGTGAATTGATAAAATATGCATTGATCAATACTCAGCTTATATAATAATCAGTAATGTGTGTTATTGATTGTTTATCAAGCTTATATAGTTTATTCATATATAAATATTAAGAATTATTAGAGTTCTAATTTTCTTTTTGTTTTTAATTTCAAAGCGATTACACCTAAGGGTACATTATTCTTAATCAATAATCGCAACTCTCGGATATATGACGACGTTGTACTTCATGGTAAAAACAAAGGTACTTCGACAGATGGCAACATTTGGACTTCTACAAATGAGAAATGGCTCAAACATGTGTTTTAACAATACGAATTGTTGTAATTCATGTTTTTTTCATGTGAACGATTTGTCGAAATATATATTGAAATACGGCGGTTGTTTATGCAGGCATTGCTTGATATCTTCAGAAACTTCTATTGATGGGTCGACCCTGATACCTACATATTCTATAAAGGATCGCATCGTAGCTTTATTGTAGGTACACACAATAAGAGCTATGATTTTCGCAGTTAGTACTATAAATGCCGAGGAATTTCCGCACTGCGTTTGCTTTAATAGCACTGCCAAATAAAGCAAAGTAATAAAGCAAAGTTTATTAGGTAACCCTTTTATCAGGAATAAAATATCATATCTGCATGATGAATAAACTTATCTGGCAAGGTGCGAACTGTGAAAAGCACTTTTCGTACCATGTGTAGATAGATGGCCACCATAGACTTCCTGTAATTCAGGTGATGCTTGTTTGTAAGCTGCCCGGAAGGATTTTTTCATCCGCTCTATGTTCGTTATGTTCGTCTCAAAGCCACCTGGCTCGATCGTATGAGCTGTAATACCAGCACTCAGTAACTCACGCCTGAAACGATAGATAAGTGGTAAAGGTGGCTCTTGATTAAACCAAAGCATTTTTGTCACTTTTGATAGTCCCTCAAAAAAGAAAGCTGAATAACGATGGAACAAAATTTAAAATAACACTTTTAATATAGCGTTTTTTGTGTTTTAAATCATTGTTGCATGGATAGAAGAAATTTAAACATCTTAATAACACTATTGATTTTATGAATATTGAGTTCTGCTCAACCTGGGGCTAGAGGGCGTGAGCGTTAGCTAGCATATTTCACTACCGCTCATGAACAGTCTCAATCAAACCGAGACTGCAATATTTCGTATGTGTCGTGCTCGGCCGTTTCCAAAGGTCCATTGTCATACTCTTTTTTTCTAGACATCTTACCTGACACAGGAAGTAAACATTTTGACCCCGGCCTTTGATATGACGTAACTGGCTAATCCTGGATATGCTACACTTGATGTAACACTGCAAACATTCACAAGCCGTCCTTGGGATTTTCGCAATAAAGGTAGAAATGCTAGGCTCACGGAAATAGTTCCAAACAGGTTAACCTTGCATGTCTTCTCAAACTCCTCCACTGGTACCCATTCCGATGGTGCGTAGTTTGGCATCACACCAGCATTGTTGACCACACCCCACAATCCTATAAAATACGACGTACACATCAGAATGGTTAATAAAATGTGCACATTGAACCCGAATTCAATGACAAACCCGCGTTTTCCGACTACCGTAAAAACAATGAAACACTAAGTATTAACTAGCTATTTTATATAGCATATATAAAGTTGAGAAACTAAATATGACGGTAAATACAACTGGACATGAACTTTTATTTTATTCTGTGAAGCATTGTAAAACATTTGCATGACATATGATGCTTATTTTTCATGTTTATCATGTATGATCCAATGTAACTATCATAGTTTTCTCCCATATATATATATATATATATACTATATAAAATACGTTATTAGCCATGCATATAATGTTATGTACTGCGCTGCCTTTGAATAAACCAGGTATTTGTAGCTCGAGTTGAAATAACGTCATGTTCTGTTTTGCATTGTTTATATCACGATGGATATATATATCAAAACAAAATGCTCCAAGTTGTTGTTAAGGATACTGTTTTCCTTCTATCAATCATTCATATACAGAATAGTAAAAAGTCAAGAGTAAAAACATAAACTTTATATTCATTTTATGGACAAATGAATGAATGAATGGTGTTTTACGGCACGTCGACACATAAATAGATCATAGTGTGCGCAAAAATTGATGAAAAATGAAGAAATGAAGTATTAATTAAAAATTAATGTAAATATATAAAGATAAAACTATTAAAAAATAAAGAATGATAAAGTGCAATACATACCATGTATGTAAATCAATAAATGCCCGTCAACGGGTAAATAAACAAGTAAATATATATAAGAACACATTATAATGATCTCTTTTAGGAAATCTAAAACAAGACTAAAATCTACAGTATCAAATAACTCTTTCATAGTATTAACATTGTAGTACCTTTGACGCATAGGATCAAAGTCTACACATTCCAATAACATATGTTTGACCGTTAACAAAATACATAACAGTACAACAGTTTGTTTTACACGAAATAATACTCGAGTCATTAGCAATTTATAATATTGTAAAGTATATATTAAAATGCAGCCAGCCAGGTATTCTTCACAAAACAATACAGTCAAACAAATTCTACTAACGAGAGATTTATGAAAAGAAATGATTTTTAAAAAAAGGTATGCGTACACATATACGCACTCGTTGTAAGAATGCTTGTCTACGTTTTTGATAATTTAGTTGGGGTCACATTAAGCTTGTATTGTCTTTAAGAACATTTATGGAACATCAGACCTCTGATACTTTGTCCAAATCATTATTCCTACAAACTAATAAATATAAATACCTTCTTTGTCTAAATGGTCCCGCACGTATTCATACGCGTTTAGTACGGATTGCTTGTCAGTTATGTCTAGTAGTATTGTCTTCAGTCTACTAGATGTCACCTCCGTCAGATCATCGGCACCGCGCCCAGTCAAACACCCTGCAAATACCTTCACGCCTTTGGAATCGAGCGTCCGAGCCAGCAGGTTACCGAACCCTGTATCACACCCGGTGATAAACACCGCCCGTTTAGTTATGTCTTCCACTTGTAACCTCAAAAGAATTGCGCGAATTAAAAGCGCCAGAAGGAAAGTGATCACCACTGCTGCTGTCGCTAACCATACGAACAGAACCATTATTTCGTTATTAGTTGTTTCACAAAAGAGCAATATATAAAACTCTAAAAGTGGTCCTTCTTTACCTCTTTTCGCTAGAAGATCGCCAACTATTTTTTAATTTTAGTTTAGAACTACACGAGAAGCATCCTTCGTTATGAACGTTCCTTCCTGTCTGTCTCCTATTTATAAGTTTATACAACTGATGGTGAACCAGTCGAAGGTTCACATATCCAGACGAGGCGATAACATGAATTAGTTGTTGACTGTTGTCTGCTTTAAATCGGTCAATGTGGATTCGGCAATCGTCTTATAAAATAACTCTTCCCCCTACCATCAACCTTGGCTATTCCTAGATGATGGAGAATCAGGTTTGTACATATAAAAACTCTGGGGTAAAATCGGTCCAATCCAGAGTCCCGTTAATAGATCTATATATACAGTTTTCATTTTTATATCTATATTCATGTTTCGTAAGGTGATTAATTTAAGGCCATGTGGGACTCTTGATGTAATCAGTCCCCTACCGGTTTCTACCGAAGTGGACTATGGGTTTGCTCGATGTCCGTCTTTCCATAATTCCGACTGACCAAGTAAGAGGGATTTAATTAAAACAATGTACATTTCATAGATAGAAAGCTTGGGATTGTTATTACGCTTTGGTCAAAGTTTACTAAAAATAGAAAACTGGTTTCTGTTTAATAAATTGTTTCCCTTGAGGTATTTTAACGAATCTTCATCACATGGTGCTGCTCATGGAAAACAATTCTTAAGATTGTTACTCGGGTCATTTGATCAAATATCAAGGTCACTGTCACTATAAATAGAGACAAGTGTTTATCGCTCAATAACATTAGCTACAGTTGATGGATTTAAAGAAACTGCATCCCAAAGTGTGGCTCATAGAAAGGAAGCTCGGGATTGTTGTTCGGTCATTTGGTAAAAGGTCAAGGTCACTGTTATATAATAGCAAATTGGTTTCCGCTCAATCATTTTGCATCCATTTGAGGGAATTTACTGAAACTTAACCACATGGTGCAGTTCATGAAAATTAAAGTTCGAGATTGTTACGCTGGTCGTTCAGTCAAAAGTTAATTGTTACCAATAACTTTCCCTTAAGGGATTTAGCGAATCTTCACTACAATGAGTGGTTTGTAGCTTGTTACTTTGGCCATTTGATCGCAAAGGTAATGGTCGCTGTTACTATAGATAGAAATTGGTTTTCGCGTAAAACCCTTTTTTTTGTCTTGATGACCTTTCTAAGTTTAATGAGGGGTTTGTGCGTGTGCAGTTGTCATAATTCCTCAGTTTCCTGTTTATTTTGGCATGACCTCGATTTTAAGTATTTTTAGTCAATAAACAAGATCTTATTTTCTATGTCTTACTCACTAAGCTTTGAAAACAAAGACGTATATGCTCGCACAAAAACAAAACATAGGTGTTTACAGTTCGCTTTAAAGTTGAACTAGGTGTCTAACCTAGTTCAACTTCAAAGCGTGTGTAGGCATGTTAGAGTGCCATAAGGACTATGGTGTTTGAAATTTGGATGATGTGATAACATGGCTTATTTTATTTGGAAACGATGTCTCGTCTGTTCTCAATGGATAAAAGAACTGTTCTATGGACCAATCTAATTCACAAAAGAAGGGGGAAAAAAGAGTGAAATGTACCAACCATTTCGGATATAAAAGGCATAATTTCTGCCATATAAGTATTCTTTCTGATATAATGTTCACATTCATAGAGTTGAATTACTGTCATGCACTATATGGTTGCTCATTGCTAAAATATGTAGTTGGCTGAACATTTCACTTGACCATACCCCAACCCTTACAGACCTATTTTTTAAAAAGATGGCAGACCAATAGTCCTTAAAATAATAAGACGAATTCGCTCTGCTAAAAAAAACACTATTGTAACACGACCTGCGCAGTCTTTCATATACACAAAGAAGTGTGACAGCTGTATGTTATTCTACGATAAAATACAGCTGTTCCATTAATTCCCGCGTATATTTCATCCGTTGGAAGCGCCACGTTACATGACGTCACTTGGCAGTAGTGTATCGCGCAGAACTTTGCATACGGGGGCGCCCAATGGAACAGCCCGTAACATAGCAGCCTGATTACCTTGACCTCCGAGATAATATATAGTGCCCCCACAATAGCGTAAACAATGGGGTTATTGTTGTGTTAGAATCGAAATAATAAATACGTACCTGTATTTTATCGGTGAATAAAATACAGTTAGTCGTTCGGATGCGAGTAATTAAATCACTCGTGCTAAAGCACTCGTGATTTAATTACTACGCATCCGAACTCCTAACTGTATTTTATTCACCGATAAAACACATGTATGTATTTATTGTTTCTTAATTATACCATATTTCTTACACCATATTTTCTTATACTTATATTATAGTATGATGCTCTGTCAGAAGTGGTATTGGGTCAGGTTATAACAACAATGTCAATCTAAACTGTATATACGTTTTAGACAATCAACACGCTTTGTTTCCTCTGTCTTCTTGAAGACGCGTTGTTTCCTCTGTCTTCGCTTTGTTTCCTTTGTCTTCTTAAAGACGCTTTGTTTCCTCTGTCTTCTTGAAGACGCTTTTTTTCCTCTGTCGTCTTAAAGACAAATACACACGTGTCACAAGAAAATATGTTTTACCGATTGTTTCAAAATGAAAGTGGTCTAAATATGTTACATGTATAGGTTAGTGTCTTTGGAAAATAAGACATACAAAGCTAATGACCCACATTGTGTCCGACATTAAAGCCACGTCGGAAAGCAACAACTGTTTCTCGTGCAATCACGTGTGTCTGTGTATTCATTGTAGGACATTAATCTAAGTAACAAGATAAAATAAATAAAACTGGTTGATTAATAGGCTATACTTGTGCTGGTTCTTTGTTTACTGTTTATTCACACATTGTTATTACATATTGACTGTGCTCCTACTTACCAACTTACCTACTTTGTTACTTACTTACTTACAAACAACACTTACTTACTTACTTACTTACTTACTTACTTACTTACTTACTTCTTACTTACTTACTTACTTACTTACTTATACCTACTAACTTACCTACTTACTGACATCTCTTAGTCTATCCTCCGATCACGTTAAAGAACCATAGGAATATATTCGATAAGGGCACGGTACACGGATTTTTATGTTTCCTTTCCCTCTCTCTGGGGCGGCTCTAAATAACCTATAATGTGTTGATGAGCCGTTAACCAACATCCATACGTTCATACATTAAAGCGTCGTAAATAAGGAATCATATTTTACTGTTAATGTATTTATGTGAATTTAATGTTTTATTTGTACATGTCATGTTATGGGTTTTTTTATACTCAATATAATGAGTGGTTTTGTACATGCAACTATTTTATAATAATCATGCTATGTGTTTTATTATATTCTTATATAATGTACTGTACAAAAGTGAGACTTTAATAAATATTCTGTCTGTCTGTCTGTCTGTATGTCTACATACCACTCTTCAGTCAACCACAACACGGCTTTAGTTTAGTTTAGTTTTAATTTAGTTTAGTTTAGTTTAGTTTAGTTTTAGTTTAGTTTAGTTTAGTTTAGTAGTTTAGTTTAGTTTAGTTTAGTTTAGTTTTAGTTTAGTTTAGTTTAGTTTAGTTTAGTTTAGTTTAGTTTAGTAATATTAAGACAATAATTTTCGGAGCTGTGCCATTCGGGCGCATTTTCTTACCGACCGGTGTAGTTTAAATAGTCATAACTTTTTTAATACGTGGATTCTTGCAGTAAGAATTATACACGTTTTACATTAAATATAAATTGTTTTAATCGTATACCTGTTTTACCTCCGTATTGCATATTGTATGAGTATTTAGGGTATAAACTTCAGAATTTACATCTTTTTGGGAAACATTCACCTTTAACTCGCCATATCTCACAAAATGTTTGACATAATGCAAAGACATTTACACACATTCGTGTATCGTTCATTCCGCCACACGGAGAACCATTTCGTTTGTAAATATGTTGAGAATAACGTATCCAACGAGTAGAAATACATACCCCAGTGTTGATGGGTACCTTTTTGCTTTGAGCTGATCTTTCGGTAGCCAGCTGATCTTTCGGTCGCCGGTTTACCAGTGTGATGTATACAATTCGAACAGGGGATGTAGCATTCGAAGAACACAGTCAACCACACACGTATCGATTACAAGAAAACATAGAAGCAAGGTACGCGACGCCATAAACATAAAATGTCAATAGGGGTACCGCCTGGAAAGGTTCAATGGGGAAAAGGCCACTGTGGGTTCAAACTGGGTTTTAGAGTGCACCAACCCCTATTCTGAACCTTTTGTCACCCAGAAAACTAGACATTAACAAATAGTCATCTAAACACTGGTCTCTTTATGAGACATAATATTTTGATAATCTGTATATAATATGTTAAATATGTTTATACCACATCATTTCGGATAACGTTGTTAAAGATAACATTGACTACGTCACAAGCAATGATAGTAATAGTTTCATTTTATTTCAAAATCAATGGAAATTTTATCACTGTGTGGAATATGTAACTTGGACGTTGTTTTGGACACAATGTAGTGTTTTTCAATATATTAGACTGGCCAGCCGAATGAAATGTTTTGTTTAATATGCTCTTAAATCACATCATTCTGATTTTTACGTCATAGCTTATAAGACTGCGGGGTAGTGGGAGTGATGTAAAACCATAATATATTTATTATAAGACATTATTGTAATAAATATGCAAATAAAGGCCGAATCATCGAACAGCCCTATCCGTTCAGCTGGGTGTGCTATCGGGATCGTCTCGTCGATATCGGTTACAATTAAAATATCGGATTACGGAAATGTACGAGGCAGTCTCGTTGTTTCGTGTCAAATATCAGGAAGATCTCAAATACCATGCACGAATTTCTGGATATGTCATACAAGGATGTTCTTTATTTAAAGTTAACACATATACTTATTTTACCATTTTTTCCAAAAATACTTTATTTCTCAGTTTCTGTTACATTAAGGACACAGCGTGTCAACAAATACAAACAAAACCATTATAATTAGTTTCATATTATAAGTGCAAATGCACTAACCTGTGGGTCATATTATTATATTGTTGTTTTTGAAATTGTTTGGTCTGGAAAACTTGCCGATTATATCTTATAAATCAGTATTATTGATAAATATGATACGTTGAGGCTATGAAATCGTCTTGTTTCATTTGTGGTCGAATAATAGTACATTATGTTGTGTTGTGTATTATCCTTATTATTGTATATTTAATTTTCTCTTTATTTGTGGTGCAGTGCGGACCTACCGGCCATTGCGTTTGGGTGCTGTGATTTCTACAGGATCGTTTTTCTTTTCAGTTTGCTTTAATATGGCTTAAGAGTTAAGTGTTTGTGTAACTATTTTCTCTTTAACGGCTTTTATGAATTGTCAA
The DNA here is from genome assembly GCA_037043455.1 of Cyrtodaria siliqua. Classification (NCBI taxonomy): domain Eukaryota; kingdom Metazoa; phylum Mollusca; class Bivalvia; order Adapedonta; family Hiatellidae; genus Cyrtodaria; species Cyrtodaria siliqua. The sequence goes on from JAWPHD010004696.1 coordinate 106,722, forward strand.
TCGACACGGTCATATAGAACACACCTTTGAGATGTGGTGGTCACTATTCAAGCTCTATTTGTGGACTTTTGAGAATTGTTTCTACAGTTTTGCAGATACAGAATCTGTGTTCCTAAACCGCTGTTAGTTTTAAACATTTGATACGAGACCGATGAAATGTTAATTTAAAATGTGTTGACACCCCTAGACAACCATAGTCTCTTTGATGCACGTGCAGAATTTAATCACGAGCTCACCGTGCTGAACTAGAGTCCATTGTTAGGTAAGTATACACGTTGTAAGATGACGCAGACATATGCTGTCTGGTATGGACATACTTTGGACATGTCTAGTGTTGACACTTATGTCGAGATGTATAGAGTAAACACAATGAAAGTGTCATGATCATTGCAACACCTAATCAATTTACAATTTTATCTACCCCAGACGTCCTCTAAATCGAGCAAACCAGTATAATCTCTTTATAATAATAAAATTGATAAAAGTTGTCGGTTAATATCTAAGTGCATTGTTTGAAAGGAAATTTTCAGTAATTATTTTAAATTGTTTAATTATTATTTTAATTTAGTCTAAACATATTGTTATTCAATAATTTTATTTAAACATTGTGCAACACATATTAAAGGATTAGAACGAAATCAAATTGCTTATATAAATCTTCTCCTTTTATTTTATTTTAACAATTATTTTATCTTTTTCAGCTGTCGGTGTTTACTCCTTCATACATTGTGTCACTTTGGATCATGGGAAAGTGAGAAGAATTAAGCCTGAAAGCAACACTACTAATAAACAATTATTACAAATCCGCGCTTCTTTCATCTCATATAAAGTATGTATACGAAAATTTGAGTATTGTTTTTAGTAATACATTAATTTCAATCAAAAATAATAGATCAGTTTATATGTTTGACAAACAATAACTAAAATCAATAATAATAACTGGCAGGATGCTTTCAAGCAATGTTTATGTCTTGGTTGTACTCTGTTATTGAGAAAAGCCTTTTATTGTTTATTATATAATAATAACAATAATATATGAAATGTCATAATTAAGAGATAATGAATGAATGAATGAATGAATGAATGAATGATGTTTTAAGGCACGTCAATAAATAAATAGGTCATATTGTGCGCAAAAACTGGTGAAAAATGAAAGAAATTAAATAGTTTATTAATAACTAATGTTAAAATATATTGGTAAAACTATTTACAAATAATGGATGATATGGTAAACATTTACTTAAGAGAGAAAACCAAACACACAAATTAGGCGATGTCCTGTTTGCCTGAGCAGTACTAGATCTCGCTGAAGTCATTTAATACATGATGACGAGTAAGCAAGTCCGATAAATATACTCTGCATCATTTCATCGAGAACTCTGTGGTTCCATGATCGGGTCCTGGACGGTTAGTCCTGTATGATATATGCAACCTTGTATGTGCATGATTCAATGTATATAACTATCACCTGTTGTTTTGTTGGTTGTTAGACCCTTCATATATATTTGCTTTGTCTTGTCTTTCAGAAAATGATGACACGGTTCATGTGAAAGAACGTGTAGATACAAAACCGGGTTTAACCACCGTCTTGCCAGGTATTACCGCTCAGTGGTCTTGTAACCGGGTTTAACCACCGCCTTGCCACGTATTACCGCTCAGTGGTCTTGTAACCGGGTTTAACCACCGTCTTGCCACGTATTACCGCTCAGTGGTCTTGTAACCGGGTTTAACCACCGTCTTGCCACGTATTACCGCTCAGTGGTTTTGTAACCGGGTTTAATCACCGCCTTGCCACGTATTACCGCTCCGTGGTCTTGTAACCGGGTTTAACCACCGCCTTGCCACGTAATACCGCTCAGTGGTCTTGTAACCGGGTTTAACCACCGTCTTGCCACGTATTACCGCTCAGTGGTCTTGTAACCGGGTTTAACCACCGCCTTGCCACGTATTACCGCTCAGTGGTCTTGTAACCGGGTTTAACCACCGCCTTGCCACGTAATACCGCTCAGTGGTCTTGTAACCGGGTTTATCCACCGTCTTGCCACGTATTACCGCTCAGTGGTCTTGTAACCGGGTTTAACCACCGCCTTGCCACGTATTACCGCTCAGTGGTTGTAACCGGGTTTAACCACCGCCTTGCCACGTAATACCGCTCAGTGGTCTTGTAACCGGGTTTAACCACCGTCTTGCCACGTATTACCGCTCAGTGGTCTTGTAACCGGGTTTAACCACCGCCTTGCCACGTATTACCGCTCAGTGGTCTTGTAACCGGGTTTAACCACCGCCTTGCCACGTATTACCGCTCCGTGGTCTTATGCACCGGGTTTAACCACCGCCGCAGCCACGTATTGCCGTTCCAAGTTATTTGCACGGGGTTTAACCACCGTCTTGCCACGTATAACCGCTCCGTGGTCTTGTGCGCCGGGTTTAACCACCGCCTTTTAATGTATTACCGCTCCGTAGTTTTAACCACCGTCTTGCCACGTTTTACCGCTCCGTGGTCTTATGCACCGGGTTTAACGACCGCCTTACCACGTATGAAAGATCCAAGGACATTTGCACTCCGCACAACTATGATGCAAATATTAAACGGGTTATCATCTGTTGATTCAAAGCGATAACAAGTTAAACTTAACATTAGGAAACACGCTCACTGGTATTATAGTTAACCTTGATTTTCATAATTAAGTTCAGGTATATAAATTTCAACCAAAGTCTATATTAATTAAACAAGTAAACAAAACTAGCATCGTGATTTTAGTTTTGGTATATTTCAGACAAATGGGTATTGATCTAAATAATTTATTATACTGTCCTTTCTTAATTCTGTCAAACACAGCCTTTTTGTTGAGTTGTGAAGAGAAGAGAAATCAAATATATATACAGAATGTTTCACAGGCTCATAGACAATGCATGTCAGTTAAAATATATATGTATGTATGTATTGTATGATCACGTGAGCCTATGGCTTGCTGTGCTTGTTCTATGATCAAGTTTCCTAAAGGGACACACGGCAATTATTTTTTTTAAACCTCTCGGCGTCCCTTTAGTTTTCTACACAACTTGCATTTGTTCAATCGTTAATATTAATTATAAGACTTGTATAAAGCAAATTGCTTTTGCATATTATTCATATTATTAACTGTTGAGAAAATGTGAAAACTCAAAATATAATTTAATTATATGCAAGCAGGTTTAAAGTACAAATGATACGGGATAAATACTTCGAGACGCGGGATAAATACTACGAGACGCTAATTTCAATGTTTGATAAACATTTCAAGATTGTGTGTTTCGTGTTTCCCTGTACTGGTGCATAGAAAACATATGATTTTTTTCCCTATATCATGCATATGGACTCTCAGTTATAAACAAAAATGCTAAATGTATTTAAAAATACTGTTTTATTTGAGTGAGTGATGCGTTTATTAGCGCAAACAAAATAGACTGAATATGTGGATTATAAGAAAATCTCCTTGTTAATTAGATAAATTTACATAAAAAAATCACAGTCGCTGCCTTTGAAAAAAATGTTTTGTTGACAAGCATTGACTTTCATAGCTCTTTTTAGTTTCGAAACACTGTTGGTGGAGGCACTTGATTGTGTAAAAATATTAGCGCATACTTATCTCATTGTCTCCTTTGTTGTCTTTGACCGAGTTCCACATTTTAAAACCCGGGAATTTATTGCTTTACAAATTACTCAGTGACACAGTTTAAAACCCGGGACTCTTTGTCTTTACATATCTTAGGGGGAAACAGTTTAAAACCGGGGACGCCTCTTCTTCTCACATCGTCATTAATCGCAATATTGTTAAACTATTTCATCATAGTTATTGTCTTGCATGCGAGGGGCAGTCAGGCTGATTCTATAACTTTATAATTTGCACTCAAAATAAAACAAAATAATGGTTAGCAAAAGATCAGTATATTTGTGACAAACTATGAAACATTCATTCAGTTATTCACAGAATTAACAAAATAGTAATGATTTGGTAAACATACATGTTGCATACTACGGAGCATTTTGACGACGTTGCTGCGACGTCAGAATTATTCTACATTCTTCTCTCTTTAGTGTGTTCACTGAAAAACCAGGAGATTCAGCGGTCGCTAACTTTACTTATTTTTAAGTCTCAGCTGATAATGGCCTGGACAATTCCAAGACTTATTCCGTCTTCGGAAGCGATTTCCGAGATATTCTTTCTTCGTTCTATCACGAGAGAGTCTTTCACTTTGTGTTTCACAATCTGTTCATATTTTGGCCTTCCTGTGTGCATATCATCATCTGGCGATTCGCGACCTTCCGTAAATAGTCGGTGCCATCTAAATAACAATGCACTGGAACACTTCTTGTGTCATTTACAGTTTGATATCATTTCCCAAGTGTCCGTTGGAGTCAAACCTGCTTTCGCACACAATTTTGTCCGTTCAAGCAATGTCATTTTTTGACTTCCATGAAAACTTGCACCATATACTTTAAAACTTCCCCGCGACTTCAAAAGTTGTCAAATTACTTCATACCTTTGCCAGTGTTTTCCTCTGACGTTGAAATTACGTCATGGCAATTTTTACGAGTATTTGGCGCCAAATATAAACACAATAAACAACTATCGAAAGTGAATTTACAATTTCCAAAGTGCTCTGTGATATCGAGCATGCATTGCTATAGCAACGGTTATACGACACATGGGACAGTCAAAGATAGTTGATCTCCAAGGAAACATTCAGAAGAGGCTGAACAATCATTTACAGAAAAATAAGGACGTAAAATTGTATGTTTATGAAGGCAGTCTAAGATATTTCTGACTTACCTTCGTACATTAAGTTCTCGTACTAGATGTTAAGCGTTCACTTCTCTTACAAGACAAAATAATGTTAACGCAAATTTCAGAGAAAATAAACAACTAACTTCAAGCTTGCTTGCGTCTAACTTGTATTGCCCTACACGAATTGTATTGCCCTACACGACTTGTATTGTCCTACACAACGTGTATTGTCCTACACGACTTGTATTGTCCTACACGACTGCTTGGCTATATATACTCAGTACATTTAAAAAAAGCAACGTTTTTGATTTTCGATTATTTTTAGTCCTTCGTCTTTTTGTTTAAATCACGATTGTATTTTATGCTAGTACACAAGTCTTTGTCCCAAAGGTTAACATAAGGCGATAAACAGTTGCATAAGATATGCTCTACTTCTTTCAGTTATCCTTAACATTTTTAACATCTCTAGAAATTAAAATAATACCAAGTGTTGCAGTTTCAGTAAATGTACTATTCTAGTTTATAAAGGAAACACATCTTAAACAAATATATTTGAATTATATTTCCATTTCTTTAAGTTTCAATCTAGCAATTTGAGAAAAAAAATCAAAAAATTCTTCATAATAAACAGTGACTGCTTTGGCTTCGTGCTAGTTCCATTGACTAGGTATGTCAACTACAATGTTACTAAGACGTCGAACGTACATGTGCCATCCGTTGCATACAATTAATTTGCAAGGCCGACATTTTGTTAAGAATAGGCATGCGATTTCAAAACAGCATTCAACTTTGAGGAAGCTACTGCCTACTGACCAACCATATCTTCACCACTCTTTATGATGTTTATTGCCCTTTCCATTGTATATTTAATATGCTCCTTGTTTGTGATGCAGTGCGGACTTACGCTGTTGTTGCCTTTGGGTGCTGTTATTTCTATAGGGCCATATTTGACATTTGTATGGTAAATGGTAAATGCTGTAATGGTATGATAAATTCTTCCCAAGGATCTCTTTTATTGTATTTATAAAGGAATTACCAAGTGAGAGTAGTCGAGTTATGGTCATTGATTATTTGTTTGATCTTTGTGTATGACATTTACTTTGCTTTACACAAACCAAATGCAAGCAATTTAGCATCGCCATGATTGCTGATTGTATATATTATCAAAATATGCACATAGCATCACAGAAGTAGACTTTCCATATGACATGTGTTCTTCATTTAAATTACATTCTTTTCAGTTGCCTTGAACGTTATACACAGATCCGTGCATTGAGCAATTTTGACAATAACTAAAAACGTTTAAAAATCATTTTCTATTTAACAATCAAATGCCTGAAAGCTACCCTGGACAAACATATTTTTTTTACTTGATCTATGTTATTTTAGAAAACAAAAACATTTTTAGTAAGTTATATAACTATTTTATAAATATACCTGTATAAAGGTAGACATTTATTGGAGAGGCGACACTGGCTGAAACGACAATGACGACACTTGTTCGCAGATTCTATAACTGTGAACTCATAAACGATAGCAAATCTTTAAATGAGTTGTTAAAGTTTTTTATCAAAATTCCATTAGGCAAATAGCCCATGAGGATAATTTTTTTTACTGACAGTCAAAATATACAATATTCACAACTAACATATTTTACAAATGCACTATATCATTTGTTTGTTATGATATACTTATATACAAATATATATTTAATAATAGTTCCTTTCATTTGTTTAAATGAAACTAACCGAAGGCATAGTTAGTGCGGTGATATTAAAAAAAAAAAAATATGAAAACATAAACTTTATTATAAACTTGTTATAGAACATAACAGATCATATATTAAACACCAATGAGAATGTGTTTAATGGAAATGTGTCGTTACTTACAAACCAATACCAAAACGCATATTAAACCTTTTAATTAGTATATTTTTTCTATGTCAGGTATATTAATAAGTTCGTGTATCATGTGTATAGTTCAAAATCAATTCGTCATTCTTCAGTTCAGACGTAAGACTATTCGATTTAGAGTTTTAACGAAAGAAGAAAGTTTGCACGGGTTTGCCGATTTTTAAAAAAAAGATAGAGACAGAGAAAAACGTCATTGTCCTGTTTAAGTTTGTCCATGTTCTATGAAAGTTTGTCCATGTTCTATTTAAGATTGTCCATGTTCTATTTAAGTTTGTCCATGTTCTATCTAAGTTTGTGTATGTTCTATTTAAGTGTAATCTGTATCTCACTCACACAAACTGTATTGACTGTCAACCCGTTTGTGTTGCCACATGCATTGCTTCGTATTTACATTGCAACTGTTGTTTGTTTCAGTGCGTGTTTTTAGTTGACTGTGCTCTGTGAAAGCAACATTTCTTGTTCGACGTTAATACCTACTATTGTAGTCGTTTAGCGGCAGAACATTCGCCTTGCATGCGCGAGGTCGTTTTTCCATCCCTGTCGGAGCACACCAAAAGAAATATAAAAAGATCGGACAGGGGTAGTAGCATTCAAGGAGAACAGTCAACCACAAAACACAGAAACAAACACGCAAACAGACAAACAGGAAGGCAAACGCAATAATAAATGCAAACGACATCGCAAACACAAAAGGGTTGACAATAGGGCTACCGCCTTGGAACGGTCAGTGACAAAGTAGGCCACTGGGGGGTTAAACCGGTTCTAGGGTGCACCAAACCTCACATTTACCCTACTGTCATCCCATTAAAACAGGACAGTGTAAATAAAGAAATCTCCGCCATGATCTTATCTCTAACCAACAAGGCAGCATCAATAGGCAATATAAGTAAATCACAAATATGCTCGCGTAAATATAATACAAAAAAACAATAGCCTAGAAAGCCACAATGAAGGTACTCAATGACTTGGCAGAAGCCAGAGCAGTAAGAGAATAAACCATTAAGGGCACGACAAAGACGTCTTAAAGTGGTACTATTAGCTTCCTTGCTTGACGTTTAGCATGTAGCAGGTAGTTCTAGGACTGGTCGGCCCGGTATAGTATACCGTGGGGCTGGGTGGGGTGTTATGTAATGAGTCAACGGTATAGTATACAAATGTGGTAGCACTATAAAGTTAAGCTCACTTTTATAAGTAGGCATCGTCGTGATACGACTGAACTCGTGCTAAATACGACTTTATCACCTCTACGCACGCACGCACGCACACGCACGGGCACACGTCTGATGCGTACTGCTAAACTGTATGGTGTATTTTTGGAGCAGTGTTTTTGGTGGCAGCTACTCGGCAGTAAGTATTGGTGACTGTCTGTAGGTTTAGTGTATAAATCTGTTATTTTGCTGTCCTCTGTATGGGACTGTGTGTCCAGGTAAACGTGTTATTTTTCAGCCGTAAATATGATGGTGGGGTGAAATTCGTTAGCTTGCTCTAGAAAGTAGTGCCTCGGCACCATTTCACGTCAATGTCGTCTATAAAACGAGGCCATGTGAGGGGTTTTAAGGGTAACGATTGTAGAAGACGACTTTCAAGTTCGCCCATGAAAATGTTGGCATACTAGGGTGCCATTTTCGTGCCCATCACGGTGCCTTGGATTTGAAGATAGTGCTTACCATTGAACTCAAAATTATTGCATTTAAGAATCAAAGTAAGCAGTTTGACAAGGTAGTGATACTTTAGTATCATTCATTTAATATAAAGCGGATACATCAGGCGTTTCGTGGGGGTCTAGGGCTCCGACTTAATTTTAAACTTCAACCCGCTACATATATATATAATGGACTGTTCTTTCTTTGAATTAAGACCATTCCATTTATGTGACAAAGGGGTGTTTTGGGAAAATGACTGATCAGCAGCTGTTTTTAATAGAACAGATTATAATTAGGGCTGTGATTTAAAAGGCTTGGTGTAATGTCTTTAATATTATTAATTTAGAGCCAATGGAATGTATGTTGTTCATAATTACACTTAAACGACAGGCAAACTTATGTATAGATATAGAGAATATCATGTTAGTGCCCGATCCCATCCAGTTTATCAGGTGAGGCTGAGAAAAATATGAAGTCCGAGGCTATGCCGAGGGCTTCATTTTTTTCGTTCCGAACCTTATAAACTGGGTCAGATCAGGCACTAACATGATATTCTATTTATCCTGTTGATCGTTTAAAATCTTTTAATTTGTAAACCTTTTTTCCACATTTTTTCCGTTCAAAATTACCCAGACGTCATAAAATATACCCTGACGTCATCAAAAGAGGTTCTGACGTCACCAAAAGAAGTGCATCTGACGGGATCGGAAGTTAACTGCCGAGATAACGTTTTATCTCAGGCACCCTGTTTCTCAGCAGAATTGTGCAGTTCGACATGATAAATGGTGTTCACAAACAAACTTAATAAATACTGAAAAGAGGATCCTTTGGAAGCAACAAACACAAACAAGAGATAAATGTAGCAGACTCGGTTGTATTGAGTCTATTCATGAGAGGCAATGTAAAGTTCAAGACCTCTCAGCTTCCTAGCACCGGCTTAAGCGATATTCTACTTTAAAGCCGCAACGATCGGGCTTGATGATCCCAAAGGACCAGTAAGTAATAACACTACTGATTTGTAATCGGGGCGACTTTTTGCGGCCGCCACACACCACTAAACAAACTCTAGTGCGAATGTCAATAAATACAGAAAAGGGGATCCCTTGTGAGCTACAAACACAACAAGAGAAAAAAGTAGCAGACTCGGTTTTATTGTGTCTGTTCATGAGAGGTAATGTAATTTAAGTCATATTTCAAGCTCAAGGTCAAAACTGAACTTTTTTAAATCATATTTAATGGACTTAGAACTACTTGAAACTTTACCAAGACAGAGATAGGAAACTTTATAACTGTCCTGAAAGTTTCCCTGTGACAACATGGGACTTAAGTTTCTGAATATTTGGCCGGAACATAGAACTTAAGTCTATATTACCTATTTTTCTTATAAATTATAAAATATGTAAGGCAAACATTCAATAGTTTGAGTCAAAGAATTAGATTATTTGAGTAGAAGTTAAACGATCTAGCGTTGTGACCGTACGGCAAACTCATGACTTTAAATTGCATAATGATACATTTTACTATTAAGAGTATATTAAATAGTCGGCGGCAAGAACATGATGGGGATAGAATATGGACGTCGGAAAACTGGGAAGCTGTTTTTGATCGAAGATACAGGCAGGCATTTGAAGACGGGGTAAATGGTGCAAAATGGACTGTTAAGAAGCGTGGCAGTAACGGAAAGCCCATCTCAATAACCCGTCTAACATTTCTTTCAGAGCTACGAGTGGTACCATTACGGTTGAAAAGGTGACGGAGGTCATAGCTTTTAAACGGGCTGTGTTTGATGAGGCCGAAACAGGTTTAACAAGGAACACAAAACATGAAGTGGTCATATCATGTAAAGCTTCCTGTCGACCCAGACCAACGCTGGAAATCCATCTCTTTCATGAATATGGTCCGGTTATGACCGGTTCTAGTCTTTTTCAAGTATACACAAATATATAAATATCGATGGTAAATACTATATGATACGATTAATGCTACATAAACTCGCCATTGTCAAGGTAGCCGCTTTTAAAACTAGAACGATCACTGAATGTAATGAATACCCACGCCTAAATTCAAAGTCAAACAAAGGGCCATAATGCTGTAAATAATAAATTAGGCAATCAACAATGGGTAATATAAAGGGACATAAGGTCATAAATTGTTATGTGTATAAAAAGCTTGGAAACAACCAATTCAAAACTGTTTAAGGAATGCATGTGATACAAATGTGTTACGGGACGGGACACGACGCGACTTGACGCGATGCGACACAAATGTGTTATGAAACGCGACGGGACATTACGGACAACGTGATTCCTAGCCTCTAATTCGCTTTGTGAAAACGGGGGTATAATAAAACGCTTAGAAAAATGTGTAGTTTGAAGTATAACATAAGTACACAATCTTATACCTCACATTTAGCGACTAAAACCTTTTCCGATTGTATTCGTTTACTAACGGATTTTTTCCGAATAGTTTTGTTCAACTGACGCGTATTGTACAGGTTCGAGTCAATTGTCAATGTAAAACACCGAGAAATTGTAATGGAATAAACGGCAAGATAGCCTTTATTCCAGATTCATTTTGTCAACATTTGGTTAAGAAGTTTGTCCGAGTTTCTCCAACATAACTTGAACACGGATTATTTTGATGTTCGCACAAGTGTTACTAAATACTGGTTACCTGCACAACCACACCATTGATCTTTGACATTGACCTTCAGTTGAAGGTCATACTTGTTATTTTATAGCATGTGATTTTCACTGTCCCAACATTATAAGCGTCAGCCCTATGCATGGCGTAATCACTGGCATTTCCTCGTTATTTTTGTTTGACAAATGATAATTAATTCATAAATGATTAATGGTGATAATACATGTTTGCTTTGTGCTCGAAGTACCGTTTTCTTGAATCATATGTGCAATTATGAAACCCAAAATAATTAATATTCAGATTGAACAACAAAACCTCGCTGAGTCTTCGAGTGTTCCAGACCAAATATTACTGAAAATGGTTCAGATGAATTCAACTCAATGTAATGTATCTGAAACATATCATGGTGAGTTTCATTTGGATTTGGATTTACACTAATCACTATACCCGATTGTCTATAGTCCACTTACAGGTGTTACAGGATTTTGCAAGAACAAAATGTACGCCTAAAAGGTGACTAAAATTATTATTACGCGCAATTAAATTCAATATAGCCAAATGTGATACACGATACATTTTTTAATAATCTGTGTTTTAATATATATACATGAATAAAGAAAATGACATTGAAATATTGCATTTTCAGTTTTGTCACCAAAAACAAACGAATACAAGAATTATTTTCGTTTACGCACACAACTAAAAAAACACACGATATCAACAGCCAGTGTATAATTACACACTTTATAGAATTCTTATAATCAAAACAAGAAAATGTTGTTACTATGCAATATTTTTTTCACAACCGTTCCCATTTTTTAAATAATTAACACTATATGTTCCTCTTTCACAATTTATCGATAACATTTACACACAGAAAGTTCAAAATATATGTACTGTTGTAGCCTTAAACGACGTAAATATAGTATGTAGCACCGAATGGCACTTTGTATTTATGAATTAGACATACTATTTCTATCTATACATCAAACAGCCAGGTTGGTCATTAGAGCAGGCAATGGTGGTGGCATAATAACATTAATGTAAAAAAGTTTTTCTGTGTCATGTATCGTTTTATTTTCATTTACGGTTTCAAGAACAGAACCAGACGCCCTCACGACACAGCTAACGCTCATTATCTCCACTAGCAACCCTGACATACAGAGTACTGTATGATGGAACAAGATGGTAACCTCTTTTCTGACTTCAAGAAGATAGAAGTGTTCCCGGATAAAAAACGAGATTACAATTCTTGGAATTGGAAATTGTTTGACAGTTTATGGTGACCGTCTTGAAATTGAACATCCGTTGAATACGTCGGACCTAACAAGAACCCTTGTCCGTGTGTGAATGTATATCATTTCTATTTTCAGATAGACAAAATGCATTAATTATAATTTAATATGCAAGAGTCGACCCGACTCTTCTTGCGTATTAAATTATAATTAATGCATTGTGTTCAAAAAATAACAAAATAAACATTATTAGTACAAATTAATTTTGGAGATATATTTGACAAGGTTGAACTAGTTTAAGTTTCTCCAACGAAATAACTCATTTCCCCGTCTCCTCAGTCCGTAGTGGTGGTCTGCAGGGGTGGTCTGTATGTTATAAACTAACATGTAATATAATGTTAAACACGAATGAAATAAAAAAAATCTTATCTCTTTATACATACCAAGATAGATATTCACACATACTTTATTAGAACTGGTTTTCAGAAGCTTAGCACGTAAAAGTCCAGTACACACTCATGTAGTATATGTTGTATTCCATCCAAACAAACATACAATACATAGTTGAGCTGATCTGGTTTATACGGTTCACTAACACAAACTTCTCATATGGTGCCAAGAGGAATGAACATTCAAAATGAACTGCAGAGTTGCTGAAAATACTTTTGTAGACACACCAATGACAATGAGTGACGACTATTGTTTTTTGACACCAGTCAAGTAGCACCTTAAACAGCACAGTGTTTTTTAAACAAAAAGTTTAATGAGCGTTTTACAAATGGCAAAATAAACATGATTTGAGGGAAATCTACCTCTTTGTCAGTATAGGTAACGGTCCTTTTCTTTCCCGGGCCGATTAAGATGTAAACAAAGTCTATTGAACACGATGTATTCTATGCAAAAAATGAACAACATACGTGCCATTATAGATGTTCATTTGCATATTGCAACTAGTACATGACTGAGCAGGCGGGTTATGTCATAAGTGCTTACCAACAGCACAGTTCTCAATTATACCATGACTTACCAAGCTATGCGTGGCATAATCGCTTACCAAGAGATCATACCGCAACTATTGTTCGGGGCGCTTGTTTCAGCCAAAAGCTTTTCGTCAGTAACGTGAGCAATTTTATAAATACGTACATAAGTTATATATCATTAGAACTGGATTTTTGAGGTGTAAATATAAATACCTTACCTTTCAAAATCGGTTAGGAAATAAATATTAACTGCCAAAATACTTCTTGGTGGGGCTTTTTCCATGTAAATTCTTCGTTGCTGGTGCAATAGAAATTTAAGAAATCGCAAATAGCTTCAGTTAGCCCTAATATTTTGCTATAAAACTTTCAGTGTCTTTAGTTTACATTTATCCAACACATTAATATCATTTGTGGATACAAAATTCAAAAACCAAAGATTTTTAAAATGCTTGATGAAACAGAAGTTTGCAACATTGCGAGCTATAACCAGGTAAGTTATAACCATCGTCACACCAGGTAAGTTATAACCATCGTCACACGTAAATTGAAACAAGTGGTATGGTGCAACATTCGGATAAACAGTTCATGTCATCGCATTTATAAATTGTTATTTGGTTTGGACCATTTTTGCTCGAATGTAGACATACCTAATGATCAATTAGTTTTGTTTTGCAATTTTTATAGGCAAAAATAATCATTTAATTGTGTTTAACACATCCTCAAATATAGTTGCCGGTTATAATATTTGACAGTCAATGTTATACTATAGCATTGGGATGTGTTTTCAAAGATAGCCGACAAAAAATAGTCCTTAACGTAAGAAGAAATATAAAAAGATCGGACAGGGAAAGTAGCATTCAAGGAGAACAGTCAACCACAAAACACAGAAACAAACACGCAAACAGACAAACAAGAAGGCACAAGTAATAATAAATGCAAACGACATCACAAACACAAAAGGGTTGACAACAGGGCTACCGCCTTGGAACGGTCAGTGGCAAAGTAGGCCACCGGGGGTTTAAACCGGTTCTTGGGTGCACAAAATATCACACTTACTCTACTGTCATCCCATTAAAACGGGACAGTGTAAATAAAGAAATCCCGGCCATGATCTAGTTACATTATTATAATTATGATGTGGTTTACTCAAACCAAGCAATTTCGTGTCGTCATGACTGCTGATGGTGTATATGAGTATTATAATAATATCACAATACTGAGGTAGAATGTCCGATGGTGTATATGAGTATTGTATTCATATCAAACTACTGAGGTAGAATGTCCATATGGCATTTGATCTTCATTTAAATTACTTTCAACTTCGTACTTGTATCCGTACAATTGAGCAGTTTTATAGATGACTAGGTAAACGTTTTATTACATTTGTAAGAAATGTTAATTTTCTTCTATCAATCGAGCATTTGAGTTTTTTCAAATAAACCACGACATTTAAGTTAATTGAACTATATTTTAGAAACAACAAAATTTAGTGAACATGAGAATACTGGTCCCACAGAAATGACTGTATAAACATGGGTAAAATGGGTCTAAAGATAAAAATTTCTTTTAACTTCACGTCAGTAGAATGTTCCAAAGTGCAGGGACACCACAATAATCCTCATAGTAAAACACAATTGTCTACTTATCAACCTTTTCTATTTGTCTTCTATTCTTTTTTATCTCTATATCTATGTTCTACAAAATGTTTTATCAATCCTAAATTCGCGTCTTTCCCCCCGCCCCACGCCCCCAACAAAAAAATGTAATCCATTCATATCCTTAGGGGTTAATACAGAAGAAGCGTAGACATACCAAGAAGCCTATAGCACTCTTACAAAATCCTACCCCTGTTAAGTGAAAGCCGAAAAGAGTACCGTGCCTGACACCACTCGCAATAAAAAAAAAAGTGGGCTATGTACCTGATTTTGTGGATTTTTATGAGCACCAGTAACTGTATTTTCCCAAAAAAGTACTTTTAGACTTTCAGACTGAAAATACTCTAGACTGTAAATGCTTGATTCAGAATGGAAAATTGGACTTTACTGCCTATGGCCAACACAGTAAAATCGAAGTGTGTAGTGAGACCTATAGCACTCTTGAAAAATCGTAGCCTATTGTAAACCTGCTTGTGTTTGTGGTGTCGTGTACTTTTCTTCTCTTTTTCCTTGTGATTGTTGTTTTTGAATGCGTGATGTGGTTCGCCTTGTATACATACTTTTAACTTTTTCATCCAGAGCAACGAGTGGTACCATGACAGTGGAAAGGATGATTGAGGTCCACTTTTTGAAATGGGTCAGGTTTGACGAGGTTGAAACAGGTGTAACAAGGAACACAACACATGAAGTGGTCGTATCGTGCAAAGCCTACGGTCGACCAAGACCAACTCTAGAAATGCGCCTCGATCACGAATATGGTCCGGTTATGGACCGTTCAAGTCTTTTTGAGGTATACACAAGATATATAAATGTCGATGGTAACATACTACATGATAATCGATTAATGTTACATCAGCTATATACATCTGATATTTAGCGATAGAAAACAACAACACCTGCACAATAATAATTCAAGTAGCTATCCTAGCCACATTTTATAACATATGTTCATCGTTTCTAAACCTACTGACGACGAGCTATATATATAATTTACCTATTTTTAGTACCCAAACTCTACAGACACATTATAAACGGCTTTAGCCAGCGAGGCCAAACCGAGCGCCGCCGAATTAAGAGTTATCAAGAAATACTGAAATAGGGATCCCTTGAAAGCAACAAGCACAAACAAGAGATAAAAGACTCGGTTTTATTGAGTCTGTTCATGAGAGGTAATGTCAAGTGCAACACCTCTCACGCCTCCTAGCACCGGCTTAAGCGATATTCTACTTTAAACGTCACAAAGATTGGGCTTGATGATCCCAAAGAACCAGTAAGTAATAACACTACTGATTTGTAGTTGGGGCAACTTTTAACGGCCGCCACACAGCACTAAACAAACGCTAGTGTGAATGTCATTAAATACTGAAAAGGGGATCCCTTGAAAGCCACAAACACAAACAAGAGATATAAATATCGGACTCATAAATCTGCAGTGGTAATTACAATAGGATGTAGCTACAATAGCTGTGACTATCATTTGAGTTGCCTAAAAGACTCCATGTGCATGTTTTGGTGATGCAGCACAAATAGTTGTGACCATCATCTGAGTTGCATAAAGGACTCCATACACATGTTTTGATGAGGTTTCTAAAGAAATAACCCAAGGCCTGCTAAAAAAACGCCGAAGTTCATTTGAGTAAAACCTTATAACCACTCGCCTATAGTATACATAAAGACCGTCGAACACTGATTAACTAGTTTTGTTTTTAATCAAGAGCTGGTTTTTCGCTGACCCAATTTTGTTGCAAAGATCGTTTCTGTCGTATCTTCTCCCACCTCGTACACCGAGAACATGTTCATTTGGGAGGTTTACATTCAAATTTTCAATGGGTCTTTACTTTGTCTTATTCCAAACTGCGGTATCGATTTAGTGATACATCGTCCGGCTAGTATGCATGAGGTCTGGGTTTAATTCCCGAAAGGGTCAGTAATACCTCCCTTGCTTGATATTCAGAGTATACAATTTAGTCCGACCTGGTGTCAGTATAATGTTTGCTTTGTTAAATCTTTAGCTACGTCATTTGTCATCTGATCTTTACCAGACTGTGACAGGGTGTTCGACTTTTATATTAACTTTTATTATGTCTATGAATGTTTTACTCCAGCCATCTGGCTCACACACAATCCCGGTTCTCCATCCCCACTAATATTGATTTTCTTATGATGTATCACAGAAGAAAGCATTAACAAATCAAATACTAGAAAAAACAGTCATGGCTCCTGATTTATGTTTATCTAGAAGTATTCGCCTTTTTGTTAACACTTTATCTCCTTTATTTTTTAGCTCGACGTTTGAAGTCGCAAGCTTAAATTAGTTCATTAACCAGCTAAATTTGCGATGAAACAACAAAGTTTTGGCCCCGGATTGCGTGAAAATTGCTATGTTTTAAATTAATAACACCACTCTATGTCTTTCATATTTTGTCTGATCTTCACCAAATGTGTTCAGAGCTTCAATACAAGCTGGAAAAAGTTTAAAATCTAGCTATATCTGAAAACCGACCTTAAATACAAGGTTGCTCCTTTCACCAAAAGCAATGTACCTATGAAGTTTCATGAGTTTTAGTAGTTATGACTTCGAAGTTATCACGCACAAGCACATTTCCATATAATTTATACCAAATGACACCAAATACGACAATGTTCCTCTTCCCACCAACGGCAATGCACCTATGCAATTTCATATATGTGGCAGTTACAATTTCGAAGTTATCACGCGGAATGCGTATTTCCATAAGGCCCTGTCGACCTTTACCGTAAACCCATTAACCCCAAAACAATATGGTTCCTACTGTCACCAAGGACATCGTATCTATATGAAGTTTCATGAGCGAGAATATAGTTTCGAAATTATCGTACAATTGTTTACGGATTTATGAATGGGTGGATGGATGGACGGACGGTCGGTCAACCCCATATCATAATACGTCTTGTTTTTTTAAACGGGTATTATATCAGCTGAGTCATCGATATTTCAGGACCAAACATTGCATAAGCAATAACTACAATAATTAAACCAATTACATGCGTCTTGGTTTAATGCATATGCACATGTTTGTGTGTGTATTGACACCAAGCACATTTCCATATTTATTACACACAAACGTGTGGCGCAATAAAAATGTAAACTTTTACTGTATTAGAGAGTATGTTTATTTTATTTCTTTATTAGGTTTCCAGAACAGAACCAGACGCCCACACGGCACAGCTTACGCTGACTATCTCCCCGAGCAACCCCGACATACATACTGTGTACTGCGTGACCGATCAAAGGGAGGACCAGTGACCGATCAAAGGGAGGACCACCCGTCCGAATTCTTGAGGATAGAAGTGTTTACGGACATTCCCAGTTCTTGGAAGGGGAGGACCACCCGTCCGAATTCAGGAGGATAGAAGTGTTTCCGGACATTCCCAGTTCTTGGAATTTATTCGTGTGTGACTTTAATTATATCATCAAATCGACTCGTGCATATTTTTTTAATAATCGACGATTTATTTCGAAAATATATTAGTAGTACAAAGATAATGGTAGTTCTTGTTTTCCGTTTTTGAAAATGTATTAGATACGGCTTTTAGTTTCCTAAATAACAGCTTAAATAATATCCCCCCGAATTAACAGCCCTGTCATGGTGTGTTATACAAGTGTAAACTATCGTATCCTCGTATCTACAACCCGTTCATGGTCGTTTGCAAATTATAAACTATAAAATCTTATCCCCTATTCAATAGCCCTTTCATGATCGTCTGCACACTAAAGCTTTTGACTTTTGCGTCTTCGGGATGGTTAAAATGTTGTACTATTGATTTTATGGATATTGAGTTCTGCTCAACCCGGACCTAGAGTGCGTGAGCGGTAGCTAGCATAATTTCACTACCGCTCATGAACAGTCTCAATCAAACCGAGACTGCAATAGTTCGTATGTGTCGTGCTCGGCCGTTTCCAAAGATATTTTGAAATCATACTCCTTTTAGATAGAACGTATTGGTCGTACATAGCTCTTGTAAGCACTTGACGACATTTGTGAATCACATGCTTATCCATTGTCCAGTTAAAACATATCATGCTATATTCATGTTTCTTGGGAAAGCGAGAATTTTTATAACGTTGTTGGCGTTAATGCATGTAAAATTATAAGTATTTTACAATTTATCTCTCTAAAGGGCAACTTGTTTAAGGGTCCTTTCGTGTTGATATGAAAATTGCTTCTGTTGCCGCGTGTGTCACAGAATGAACGTGGGAAATGATTGTTTTGCGGGACGTTGGCTTATAATGTGCATTGTTTTCTGGCAGTGGCAGGGAATACTGAAAGTTGCTTTGCTTGGAGCAGTCGTTTGGAAAGGGTGAAATTCACAGGAAATATGTGGTCAGTATATCTATTTCATGAAATTTTATTGTACATTTGTATTCAACGGGCGTCGCCATTTTGTTTGGTGATGTAGTTACATCCGTTCAACTTGTATATGTTTCTCAAACATTAATATAACTAGCATATGAAGAAGTTGACTTCATTAGATATACTTATTGTATTTGATCGTTAATTATAATACATTATTAAACTGACAACGTTGGATATTAGGTGCATTGGTTAATGGTGAGATGATATACCTGTATATATGCCGATGCGTATAAATGGCGATGATGAATACGTATACATTGCTACACGTCATAACTATAAAGTGGCTAACATATATTTACTAGATAATGATTTGTTTGTGTAACGATGATTGCATAAGATTGGTGTGTTAATAAACCGACGTCTAACCGTATGTATCGTTACAGCCTAAGCCTCCCGGAGTGGAGCTAAGCCTTTTGGGTGTGTAGGCCCTCTAGATGATTCAGTGTATAACGTTATGAGCGGATGGAGACGGTCACGTACCTGGACAAGATGATCCGGTGTTCGTGAAAGCAACAACCCCCGGGACAAGTGTCTGGAACGTCATCAGACCTCACTGGAGGAACATCACCACACAAACTCGTTGGAGGCTAATCATCGCGTCATCAACCCTTATGGAAGGCTTTTGATGACAATCAACGCTTACTGGAGTCGCGCATCATGTTCATCAAATCACGTGCATCAGATACATCGCGTTAGATCATAATTCATTGCAACGTTACTGATCATAAACAGCGTTGTAACGTCTGCAAAACGTTCGTGTCTTCTATAGACAGTCGACGTATTTAGTATTCGTGATATACGTTCATGAGAACAGTCTTTCTCATCTTTCTTCTGTGTATTCACCTTTTTTCTTTGATAATTGTATATATATTTAACATATTTTAAAAGTTGCATTAAACTTATGTAAAAGCAGTTATCGACATTGATTCTTTCCTGAGTTAGTTCCAACCACTAGGGTCATCTTGCGACACATGGTCGTCTGCACGTTATTAACCATCTTATCCCCAAATATACAGCTCTTTCATAGTCGTGTGCATGTTATACACGATCTTATCTCCGACTCTACAGCAGTTTCATGATCGGCTGCACGTTAAAAGCTCCGATTCTACAGGGTGTGATATGAACATTTAGCTCTCGGGCTGATATGGTGTCTCATGCCTGATATAGGGTTTGATATGAAAATACCCATGTATTATTCTCTATGTAACTGTTAGGAAAAGTGTTTTTGAGTTGTTGTTATTAACCCCAAATATTTCTTTGTTTGGAATAATGACGTTTACGTCTTTTTCAGCACATTTTAGGCTGAAATTTCACTCTCGATTTTGTTCTCAGTGAAGGCAGACCACCCACATTATCCTAGCTATATTTAGT
This sequence comes from Cyrtodaria siliqua, assembly GCA_037043455.1. Classification (NCBI taxonomy): domain Eukaryota; kingdom Metazoa; phylum Mollusca; class Bivalvia; order Adapedonta; family Hiatellidae; genus Cyrtodaria; species Cyrtodaria siliqua. The sequence goes on from JAWPHD010004696.1 coordinate 127,328, forward strand.
ACTGTATACCTGCTGCCATCCGTAAGAATCGACACTGTTTCACTTACAATAAGTACTGAAAATGTGATCCCTTGGAAACAAAAAACACAAACAAGAGAGAAAAGTACCAGACTCGGTTTTATTGAGTATATTCATGAGAGGTAATTATAAGATGCAACACCTCTCACGTCTCCTAGCCCCGACTTAAGCGATATTCTTCTTTACACAGAATGGGCTTAATGATCCCAAAGGACCAGTAAATAATAACACCACTGATTCGTAGTCGGGGCGACTTTTTACGGCCGCCGCACAGCACTAAACAAACGTCAGTGTGGATGTCAATAAATACTGAAAAGGTGATCCTTGGAAGCAACAAACACAAACAAGAGAGAAAAGTAGCAGACTCGGTTTTATTGAGTCTGTTCATTATAGGTAATTATATGATGCAACACCTCTCACGCCTCCTAGCACCGGATAAGCGATATTCTACTTTAAAGCAACGCAGAATGGGCTTAATAATCCCAAAGGACCAGTAAATAATAACACTACTGATTTGTAATCAGGCGATCTTTTGCGGCCGCCACACATCACTAAACAAACGCTAGTGTAAATGTCAATGAATACTGAAAAAAGTGATCCCTTCGAAGCAACAAACACAAACAAGAGAGAAAAGTAGCAGACTCTGTTTTATTGAGTCTTTTCATTAGAGGTAATTATATGATGTAACACCTCTCACGCCTCCTAGCACCTGCTTAAGCGATGTTCTAATTTAAAGCAACACGGAATGGGCTTAATGATCCCAAAGGACCAGTAAATAATAACACTACAGATTTGTAGCCAGTGCAACATTTTACGGCCGCCACACAGCACTAAACAAACGCTAGTGTAAATGTCAATATATACTGAAAAGGTGATCCCTTGGAAGCAACAAACACAAACAAAAGCGAAAAGTAGCAGACCCGGTTTCATTGAGTCTGTTCATGAGAGGTAAATTTAAGATGCAACACCTATTCTACTTTAAAGCAAGTCGAGTTCCCATTGGCATTAAAACCCGCAACGGTGAACGGCGAGAAGGTTTCAAAGGCTACGTCTCTACCATTCCGGCCACGGAAGCGCGCTTCCAAATGTTTTGGATATGTTCGAATCATACAGCACTTTTCAATTACGGTCCAACAATGATTCTCCCGAAATGGAAGAAAACATATTAGCAACAAGAAAAGAGCAAGCGTGTATTGATAAAGCATGGTGTATTCGTTTACATTAGTAAAGCGAATTTCTTTTTATTATTTCAGACATTTATAGCAAAATAGTCTTTGGTGCTTGACATGGGGGATAAGATATTTATATTATTGTTTTTTTTTCTTACAAATCTGGGGAAAGCCATTTTAAGATGTAAATCAAGGTCATTACACACTAATATATTTATCTGTTATCGATATGTTCCATGCAAAACAAACAAACGTCGATACATTTATTTTGTGTTTTCAACTAGTGTTATACGAAATTCCCCAACTAAGAGTTGCAACAATATTATGGACAAGGTGAGCATTGCTATAGCGACCATGTTAACAACAACATTGCTATAGAAACCATGTAGACAACAACAATGCTATAGAAACCATGTAGACAGCAACATTGCTTTAGCGACCATGTAGACAACAACATTGCTATAGAAACCATGTAGACAACAAAATTATAGGCAAAGTGATTAAACAGCAATACTATAGAAACCATTCAGACACAACATGATGGACAAGGCGAGCAATGGTATTGCTATAGAAACCACCATTTAGTCAAACCATGATGGTCAAGGCCATTGATATTATTCTATCAATCAGAACTCGTAGATTCATATTCTATCTACTCTTGCATTTATAATATTCTGTTCTTCAGACCTCTTACATTATAATATTATATCCTTCAGACCTCTTACATTTATAATGTTTCTATCCTTCAGACCTCTTACATTTATAATGTTCTATCCTTCAGACCTCTTGCATTTAGATTATTATATCCTTCAGACCTCTTACATTTATAATATTCTATCCTTCAGGACCTCTTACATGTATAATGTTCTATCCTTCAGACCTCTTACATGTATAATGTTCTATCCTTCAGACCTCTTACATTTATAATATTCTATCCTTCAGATCTCTTACATTTATAATGTTCTATCCTTCAGACCTCTTACATTTATAATGTTCTATCCTCTTACATGTATAATGTTCTATCCTTCAGACCTCTTGTATTTAGATTATTATATCCTTCAGACCTCTTACATTTATAATGTTCTATACTTCAGACCTCTTACATTTATAATATGCTATCCCCCAGAACTGTTACATTTTATAATCTATCTAATTCTTACATTTATACTATTCTGTCCAGTGTCCACCAGCACTCTTACCTTTATACTATTCTATCCAGTGTCCACCATAACTCTTACCTTTATGAATACTATTCTGTCCAGTGTCCACCAGAACTCTTACCTTTATACTATTCTGTCCAGTGTCCACCAGAACTCTTACCTTTATACTATTCTGTCCAGTGTCCACCAGAACTCTTACCTTTATACTATTCTGTCCAGTGTCCACCAGAACTCTTACCTTTATGATATTCTATTCATCAGATACCTTCCATACATATACACTGAACGACTTTTAAAACGCAACAGGGAAATATACTAAGATAACTGACATATTTCAATAGAAATTAAATTTTAATTTCATCTGTTCTATTTAACAATACCTACAGTTGATTTGCTGAAAAATTCATTTAAATTTATCAACAATAAACTTGTTAAATTCAGAGCATAACAGTACGACCCCCAAAAGCAAAAGTCACAAAACTAATACTAATGATGTTTGCTTTTGGGGGTAGGACTGTTATGCTCTAAATTTAACAAGTTTATACTAATGACGTTTGCTTTGGAGGTGGTACTGTTATGCTCTGAATTTAACAAGTTTATTGTCATAGCAATGTTTTCAAAAACATCCGGCAACATAAGCGAAATCTGTACTGAAAATGAATCTTGCTTTTGCCTGAGAGGATTTCGGTATAATGAAATAAATATCACATTCATTAGAGGGTAGTAGTAAGAATGTTCACCCTTCGGATATTGATAATCATATCCTCAGGGTGAACATTCTTACTATCACCCTATCACGAATATGATCTTTATATAATATATCACGCGACGGTGATAGTACATGGTGATAGTAAATCGCAAGGTGGTGATAGTAAAAAAAAAGGTATCACTTGCACAGCTTAGGATTACGTACTGTTTCGGGGACGTCATCCTCAGTGTTAGGAAATTGCTATATTTTACTCTTCATATCTTCAAAAGTACTTTAACGATTTTAATAAACTGCAACTCATTTTCTTAGTTACGTTATTTCCAATCCAATGATATAACTTTCAAAGACAGTTTTCGGGAAAAATTGGTTTTGGAAGAAAGAAAAGGAAAATCCGCCGAAGTGAAATCTATACAGACAAATAACCTTATTTTGGTAAGAGCGGATTTCGGTATAATAAAATAAAAATCACATTTGTCAGAGGCTGATAGTTAGAATGTTCACCATTTGGATATTGATTATCACCCTCGGCTTCAGGCGATAATCATATCCTCAGAGTGGACATTCTTACAACTTCCTACCGATTATATGTTGATATTTACAGAATTTAGATATTGGGGCAATCCACACTTTACAAAATCCAATAACACACAATACAATAAATGAATATCTACAAAAAAAGTAATACAATAACAAGTAAGGCAACTTAAAATCAAATGCTTTAGTTAGAAAAAAAGGAAATCCACAATGGTTTTGAAATGATGAAGATATAATAACTTTTAATAGAGAGAATTACAGACCTAACTTACGCCAGTACTGCTTTAAAACTTAGAATAATTCCAGTTTCGAAAGGTTGTTGAATATGTCAATATAGTTCAATGCAAACTTTGAATTTAATTTGCGTAACTACCGTGTACTTTGTTACTGTGAACACACACACACGCACGCACGCACGCACGCACGCAAGCACACACACACACACACACACACACACACAAACACACACACGATGAAAGCATAGCATCCTTAATTTGAAGATATGGGGTAATGGTATTTTCTAATTACCACCAGTTGTCAATAACACCTCGACTGCCTCTATATGCGGCCATTTTCAATTTATATTTTGTACTTCCTTTTTTCTTTTTCAAACATTGTAATTGATGCAAATAACTTCAGAACCCTTCGGAAGTTTGGTGCGAGGAGAAACTTTAATGTATACCATGTGAAATCAACTTTCTTTAACAAATTCGTAAACACGTGAATAAACAGAATAATCAAACTTCCTGAGCCTTTCCTGCGACCAATATAACACTAGTTTCTTAAATATAGCATTAACTTTTATGAAAATATGTATTGCATCCAACCAAACACCACATAATCTTGATGTTACATGTATCTGGTTTATACAATGGAGCCCGACTATAGTATTCAGTAGCTTCAACTTTTCCATATGGCAAATGTATATTAAAGCATCTTCAACTTCTCCGTATGGCAAATGTATAGTACAGCCGCATCAACTTCTATTTGGCAAATGTATATTAAAGCATCTTCAACTTCTCCGTATGGCAAATGTATAGTACAGCCGCATCAACTTCTATTTGGCAAATGTATATTAAAGCATCTTCAACTTCTCCGTATGGCAAATGTATAGTACAGCCGCATCAACTTTTATTTGGCAAATGTATATTAAAGCATCTTCAACTTTTCCATATGGCAAATGTATATTAAAGCATCTTCAACTTTTCCATATAGCAAATGTATATTAAAGCATCTTCAACTTTTCCATATAGCAAATGTATATTAAAGCATCTTCAACTTTTCCATATAGCAAATGTATATTAAAGCAACTTCAACTTTTCCATATGGCAAATGGATATTATAGCAGCTTCAACTTTTTCAAAAGGCAAATGTATATTAAAGCAACTTCGCTTAAGCCGGTGCTAGGGGGCGTGAGAAGTGTTGCTTCTTTCATTACTTCTCATGAACAGACTCAATAAAACCGAGTCTGCTGCTTTATTCTCTGAATTGTGTTTGTTGCTCTCAAAGGATCACCTATATCAGTATTTATTCAAATTTTCCATATGGCAAATGTATATTATAGCAGCTTCAACGTTTCCATATGACAAATGTATATTATAGCAGCTTTAACCTTTCCATATGGCAAATGAATATTAAAACAACATCAACTTTTCCATATGGCTAATGTATATTATAGCAGCTTCAAATTTTCCATATGGCAAATGTATATTACAGCAGCATCAACTTTTCCGTAAGGCAAATGTATAGTACAGCAACATCAACTTCTATTTGGCAAATGTATATTAAAGCAGCTTCAAATTTTCCATATGGCAAATTTATATTATAGCAGCTTCAACTTTTCCATATGACAAATGTATATTATAGCAGCTTCAACCTTTCCATATGGCAAATTTATATTATAGCAGCTTCTACTTTTCCATATGGAAAATGTATACTATAGCAGCTTCAATTTTTCCATATGACAAATGTATATATTAGCAACTTCAAATTTTACATATGGCAAATGTATATTATGGCAGCTTAAACTGTACCATATGGCAATTGTATATTAAAGCAGCTTCAACTTTTCCATATGATAAATGAATATTAAAACAACATCAACTTTTCCATATGGCAAATGTATATTAAAGCAGCTTCAACTTTTCCATATGGCAAATGTATATTATAGCAGCTCAACATTTCCATAAGGCAAATATATATTATAGCAGCTTCAAATTTTACATATGGCAAATGTATATTATGGCAGCATAAACTGTACCATATGGCAAATGTATATTAAAGCAGCTTCAAAATTTTCCATATGGCAAATGTATATTACAGCAGCATCAACTTTTCCATATGGCAAATGTATATTAAAGAAGCTTCAACTTTTCCATATGGCAAATGTATATTAAAGCAGCTTCAACTTTTCTGTATGCCAAATGTATATTAAAGCAGCTTCAACCGTTCCATATGGCAAATCTAAATTAAAACAACTTCAACTTTTCCGTATGGCAAATGTATAGTACAGCAGCATCAACTTCTATTTGGCAAATGTATATTAAAGCAGCTTCAAATTTTCCATATGGCAAATGTATATTATAGCAGCTTCAACTTTTCCATATGACAAATGTATATTATAGCAGCTTTAACCTTTCCATATGGCAAATGTATATTATAGCAGACAAATGTATATTATAGCAGCTTTAACCTTTCCATATGGCAAATGTATATTATAGCAGCTTCCACTTTTCCATATGGCAAATGTATATTATAGCAGCTTCAATTTTTCCATATGACAAATGTATATTATAGCAGCTTCAACATTTCCATATGGCAAATGTATATTATAGCAGCTTCAAATTTTACATATGGCAAATGAATATTATGGCAGCTTAAACTGTACCATACGGCAATTGTATATTATAGCAGCTTCAACTTTGCCATATGGCAAATGTATATTAAAGCAGCTTCAACTTTTCCATATGATAAATGAATATTAAAACAACGTCAACTTTTCCATATGGCAAATGTATATTATAGCAGCTTCAAATTTTCCATATGGCAAATGTATACTACAGCAGCATCAACTTTTCCATATGGCAAATGTATATTAAAGCAGCTTCAACTTTCCATATGGCAAATGTGTATTAAAGCAGCTTCAACTTTTCCATATGGCAAATGTATTGTATAGCAGCTTCAACTTATCCATATGGCAAATGTATATTATAGCAGCTTCAACTTTTCCATATGGCAAATGTATTGTATAGCAGCTTCAACCTTTCCATATAGCAAATGTATATTATAGCAGCTTCAACTTTTCCATATGGCAAATGTGTATTATAGCAGCTTCAACTTTTCCATATGGCAAATGTATAGTATAACAGCTTCAACTTTCCATATAGCAAATGTATATTAAAGCAGCATCAACTTTTCCATATGGCAAATGTATATTATAGCAGCTTCAACTTTCCATATGGCAAATCTAAATTAAAGCAGCTTCAATTTTTCCATATAGCAAATGTATATTATAGCAGCTTCAACTTTTTCATATGACAAATGCATATTAAAGCAGCTTCAACTTTTTCATATGACAAATGCATATTAAAGCAGCTTCAACTTTTCCATATAGCAAATGTATATTAAAGCAGCTTCAACTTTTTCATATGACAAATGTATATTAAAGCAGCATCAACTTTTCCATATGGCAAAGGGATATTATAGCAGCATCAGCTTTCCATATGGCAAATGTGTATTAAAGCAGCTTCAACTTTTCCATATGGCAAATGTATATTATAGCAGCTTCAACTTTTCCTTATGGCAAATGCATATTAAAGCAGCTCCAACTTTTCCTTATGGCAAATGCATATTAATGCAGCTTCAACTTTTCTGTATGCCAAATGTATATTAAAGCAGCTTCAACCGTTCCATATGGCAAATCTAAATTAAAACAACTTCAACTTTTCCGTATGGCAAATGTATAGTACAGCAGCATCAACTTCTATTTGGCAAATGTATATTAAAGCAGCTTCAAATTTTCCATATGGCAAATGTATATTATAGCAGCTTCAACTTTTCCATATGACAAATGTATATTATAGCAGCTTTAACCTTTCCATATGGCAAATGTATATTATAGCAGACAAATGTATATTATAGCAGCTTTAACCTTTCCATATGGCAAATGTATATTATAGCAGCTTCCACTTTTTCATATGGCAAATGTATATTATAGCAGCTTCAATTTTTCCATATGACAAATGTATATTATAGCAGCTTCAACATTTCCATATGGCAAATGTATATTATAGCAGCTTCAAATTTTACATATGGCAAATGTATATTATGGCAGCTTAAACTGTACCATACGGCAATTGTATATTATAGCAGCTTCAACTTTGCCATATGACAAATGTATATTAAAGCAGCTTCAACTTTTCCATATGATAAATGAATATTAAAACAACGTCAACTTTTCCATATGGCAAATGTATATTATAGCAGCTTCAAATTTTCCATATGGCAAATGTATACTACAGCAGCATCAACTTTTCCATATGGCAAATGTATATTAAAGCAGCTTCAACTTTCCATATGGCAAATGTGTATTAAAGCAGCTCCAACTTTTCCATATGGCAAATGTATTGTATAGCAGCTTCAACTTATCCATATGGCAAATGTATATTATAGCAGCTTCAACTTTTCCATATGGCAAATGTATTGTATAGCAGCTTCAACTTATCCATATGGCAAATGTGTATTAAAGCAGCTCCAACTTTTCCATATGGCAAATGTATTGTATAGCAGCTTCAACTTATCCATATGGCAAATGTATATTAAAGCAGCTTCAACTTTCCATATGGCAAATGTGTATTAAAGCAGCTCCAACTTTTCCATATGGCAAATGTATTGTATAGCAGCTTCAACTTATCCATATGGCAAATGTATATTATAGCAGCTTCAACTTTTCCATATGGGAAATGTATTGTATAGCAGCTTCAACCTTTCCATATAGCAAATGTATATTATAGCAGCTTCAACTTTTCCATATGGCAAATGTGTATTATAGCAGCTTCAACTTTTCCATATGGCAAATGTATAGTATAACAGCTTCAACTTTCCATATAGCAAATGTATATTAAAGCAGCATCAACCTTTCCATATGGCAAATGTATATTATAGCAGCTTCAACTTTCCATATGGCAAATCTAAATTAAAGCAGCTTCAATTTTTCCATATAGCAAATGTATATTATAGCAGCTTCAACTTTTTCATATGACAAATGCATATTAAAGCAGCTTCAACTTTTTCATATGACAAATGCATATTAAAGCAGCTTCAACTTTTCCATATAGCAAATGTATATTAAAGCAGCTTCAACTTTTTCATATGACAAATGTATATTAAAGCAGCATCAACTTTTCCATATGGCAAAGGGATATTATAGCAGCATCAGCTTTCCATATGGCAAATGTGTATTAAAGCAGCTTCAACTTTTCCATATGGCAAATGTATATTATAGCAGCTTCAACTTTTCCTTATGGCAAATGCATATTAAAGCAGCTCCAACTTTTCCTTATGGCAAATGCATATTAATGCAGCTGCAACTTTTCCATACGGCAAATGTATTGTATAACAGCTTCAACTTTTCCATATAGCAAATGTATATTAAAGCAGCATCAACTTTTCCATATGACAAATGTATTGTATAACAGCTTAAACTTTTCCATATAGCAAATGTATATTATAGCAGCTTCAACTTTCCTTATGGCAAATGTATATTAAAGCAGCTTCAACTTTTTCATATGACAAATGCATATTAATGCAGCTTCAACTTTTCCATACGGCAAATGTATTGTATAACAGCTTCAACTTTTCCATATAGCAAATGTATATTATAGCAGCTTCAACTTTTCCTTATGGCAAATGCATATTAAAGCAGCTCCAACTTTTCCTTATGGCAAATGCATATTAATGCAGCTTCAACTTTTACATACGGCAAATGTATTGTATAACAGCTTAAACTTTTCCATATAGCAAATGTATTTTAAAGCAGCTTCAACTTTTCCATATAGCAAATGTATATTAAAGCAGCTTCAACTTTTCCATTTGGCAAATGTTTATTATAGCAGTATCAGGTTTCCTTATGGCAAAAGTATATTAAAGCAGCTTCAACCTTTCCATATAGCAAATGCATATTAAAGCCACTTTAACCTTTCCATATGGCAAATGCATATTATAGCAGCTTCAACTTTTCCATATAGCAAATGCATATTAACGCAGCTCCAACTTTTCCTTATGGCAAATGCATATTAATGCAGCTTCAACTTTTCCATACGGCAAATGTATTGTATAACAGCTTCAACTTTTCCATATAGCAAATGTATATTAAAGCAGCATCAACTTTTCCATATGACAAATGCATATTAAAGCAGCTTCAACTTTTCCATATAGCAAATGTATATTAAAGCAGCTTCAACTTTTCCATTTGGCAAATAACACCTCGACTGCCTCTATATACGGCCATTTTCAATTTATATTTTGTACTTCCTTTTTTCTTTTTCAAACATTGTAATTGATGCAATAACTTCAGAACCCTTCGGAAGTTTGGTGCGAGGAGAAACTTTAATGTATACCATGTGAAATCAACTTTCTTTAACAAATTCGTAAACACGTGAATAAACAGAATAATCAAACATCCTGAGCCTTTCCTGCGATCAATATTACACTAGTTTCTTGAATATAGCATTAACTTTTATGAAAATATGTATTGCATCCAACCAAACACCACATAATCTTGATGTTACATGTATCTGGTTTATACAATGGAGCCCGACTATAGTATTCAGTAGCTTCAACTTTTCCATATGGCAAATGTATATTAAAGCATCTTCAACTTCTCCGTATGGCAAATGTATAGTACAGCCGCATCAACTTCTATTTGGCAAATGTATATTAAAGCATCTTCAACTTTTCCATATGGCAAATGTATATTATAGCAGCTTCAACTTTTTCAAAAGGCAAATGTATATTAAAGCAACTTCAAATTTTCCATATGGCAAATGTATATTATAGCAGCTTCAACTTTTCCATATGAGAAATGTATATTATAGCAGCTTTAACCTTTCCATATGGCAAATGAATATTAAAACAACATCAACTTTTCCATATGGCTAATGTATATTATAGCAGCTTCAAATTTTCTATTTGGCAAATGTATATTAAAGCATCTTCAACTTCTCCGTATGGCAAATGTATAGTACAGCCGCATCAACTTCTATTTGGCAAATGTATATTAAAGCATCTTCAACTTCTCCGTATGGCAAATGTATAGTACAGCCGCATCAACTTCTATTTGGCAAATGTATATTAAAGCATCTTCAACTTTTCCATATGGCAAATGTATATTAAAGCATCTTCAACTTTTCCATATAGCAAATGTATATTAAAGCATCTTCAACTTTTCCATATAGCAAATGTATATTAAAGCATCTTCAACTTTTCCATATAGCAAATGTATATTAAAGCATCTTCAACTTTTCCATATGGCAAATGGATATTATAGCAGCTTCAACTTTTTCAAAAGGCAAATGTATATTAAAGCAACTTCGCTTAAGCCGGTGCTAGGGGACGTGAGAAGTGTTGCTTCTTTCATTACTTCTCATGAACAGACTCAATAAAACCGAGTCTGCTGCTTTATTCTCTGAATTGTGTTTGTTGCTCTCAAAGGATCACCTATATCAGTATTTATTCAAATTTTCCATATGGCAAATGTATATTATAGCAGCTTCAACTTTTCCATATGACAAATGTATATTATAGCAGCTTTAACCTTTCCATATGGCAAATGAATATAAAAAACAACATCAACTTTTCCATATGGCTAATGTATATTATAGCAGCTTCAAATTTTCCATATGGCAAATGTATATTACAGCAGCATCAACTTTTCCGTAAGGCAAATGTATAGTACAGCAACATCAACTTCTATTTGGCAAATGTATATTAAAGCAGCTTCAAATTTTCCATATGGCAAATTTATATTATAGCAGCTTCAACTTTTTCCATATGACAAATGTATATTATAGCAGCTTCAACCTTTCCATATGGCAAATTTATATTATAGCAGCTTCTACTTTTCCATATGGAAAATGTATACTATAGCAGCTTCAATTTTTCCATATGACAAATGTATATATTAGCAACTTCAAATTTTACATATGGCAAATGTATATTATGGCAGCTTAAACTGTACCATATGGCAATTGTATATTAAAGCAGCTTCAACTTTTCAATATGATAAATGAATATTAAAACAACATCAACTTTTCCATATGGCAAATGTATATTAAAGCAGCTTCAACTTTTCCATATGGCAAATGTATATTATAGCAGCTCAACATTTCCATAAGGCAAATATATATTATAGCAGCTTCAAATTTTACATATGGCAAATGTATATTATGGCAGCATAAACTGTACCATATGGCAAATGTATATTAAAGCAGCTTCAAAATTTTCCATATGGCAAATGTATATTACAGCAGCATCAACTTTTCCATATGGCAAATGTATATTAAAGAAGCTTCAACTTTTCCATATGGCAAATGTATATTAAAGCAGCTTCAACTTTTCTGTATGCCAAATGTATATTAAAGCAGCTTCAACCGTTCCATATGGCAAATCTAAATTAAAACAACTTCAACTTTTCCGTATGGCAAATGTATAGTACAGCAGCATCAACTTCTATTTGGCAAATGTATATTAAAGCAGCTTCAAATTTTCCATATGGCAAATGTATATTATAGCAGCTTCAACTTTTCCATATGACAAATGTATATTATAGCAGCTTTAACCTTTCCATATGGCAAATGTATATTATAGCAGACAAATGTATATTATAGCAGCTTTAACCTTTCCATATGGCAAATGTATATTATAGCAGCTTCCACTTTTCCATATGGCAAATGTATATTATAGCAGCTTCAATTTTTCCATATGACAAATGTATATTATAGCAGCTTCAACATTTCCATATGGCAAATGTATATTATAGCAGCTTCAAATTTTACATATGGCAAATGTATATTATGGCAGCTTAAACTGTACCATACGGCAATTGTATATTATAGCAGCTTCAACTTTGCCATATGGCAAATGTATATTAAAGCAGCTTCAACTTTTCCATATGATAAATGAATATTAAAACAACGTCAACTTTTCCATATAGCAAATGTATATTATAGCAGCTTCAACTTTTCCATATGGCAAATGTGTATTATAGCAGCTTCAACTTTTCCATATGGCAAATGTATAGTATAACAGCTTCAACTTTCCATATAGCAAATGTATATTAAAGCAGCATCAACTTTTCCATATGGCAAATGTATATTATAGCAGCTTCAACTTTCCATATGGCAAATCTAAATTAAAGCAGCTTCAATTTTTCCATATAGCAAATGTATATTATAGCAGCTTCAACTTTTTCATATGACAAATGCATATTAAAGCAGCTTCAACTTTTTCATATGACAAATGCATATTAAAGCAGCTTCAACTTTTCCATATAGCAAATGTATATTAAAGCAGCTTCAACTTTTTCATATGACAAATGTATATTAAAGCAGCATCAACTTTTCCATATGGCAAAGGGATATTATAGCAGCATCAGCTTTCCATATGGCAAATGTGTATTAAAGCAGCTTCAACTTTTCCATATGGCAAATGTATATTATAGCAGCTTCAACTTTTCCTTATGGCAAATGCATATTAAAGCAGCTCCAACTTTTCCTTATGGCAAATGCATATTAATGCAGCTTCAACTTTTCTGTATGCCAAATGTATATTAAAGCAGCTTCAACCGTTCCATATGGCAAATCTAAATTAAAACAACTTCAACTTTTCCGTATGGCAAATGTATAGTACAGCAGCATCAACTTCTATTTGGCAAATGTATATTAAAGCAGCTTCAAATTTTCCATATGGCAAATGTATATTATAGCAGCTTCAACTTTTCCATATGACAAATGTATATTATAGCAGCTTTAACCTTTCCATATGGCAAATGTATATTATAGCAGACAAATGTATATTATAGCAGCTTTAACCTTTCCATATGGCAAATGTATATTATAGCAGCTTCCACTTTTTCATATGGCAAATGTATATTATAGCAGCTTCAATTTTTCCATATGACAAATGTATATTATAGCAGCTTCAACATTTCCATATGGCAAATGTATATTATAGCAGCTTCAAATTTTACATATGGCAAATGTATATTATGGCAGCTTAAACTGTACCATACGGCAATTGTATATTATAGCAGCTTCAACTTTGCCATATGGCAAATGTATATTAAAGCAGCTTCAACTTTTCCATATGATAAATGAATATTAAAACAACGTCAACTTTTCCATATGGCAAATGTATATTATAGCAGCTTCAAATTTTCCATATGGCAAATGTATACTACAGCAGCATCAACTTTTCCATATGGCAAATGTATATTAAAGCAGCTTCAACTTTCCATATGGCAAATGTGTATTAAAGCAGCTCCAACTTTTCCATATGGCAAATGTATTGTATAGCAGCTTCAACTTATCCATATGGCAAATGTATATTAAAGCAGCTTCAACTTTCCATATGGCAAATGTGTATTAAAGCAGCTCCAACTTTTCCATATGGCAAATGTATTGTATAGCAGCTTCAACTTATCCATATGGCAAATGTATATTATAGCAGCTTCAACTTTTCCATATGGGAAATGTATTGTATAGCAGCTTCAACCTTTCCATATAGCAAATGTATATTATAGCAGCTTCAACTTTTCCATATGGCAAATGTGTATTATAGCAGCTTCAACTTTTCCATATGGCAAATGTATAGTATAACAGCTTCAACTTTCCATATAGCAAATGTATATTAAAGCAGCATCAACCTTTCCATATGGCAAATGTATATTATAGCAGCTTCAACTTTCCATATGGCAAATCTAAATTAAAGCAGCTTCAATTTTTCCATATAGCAAATGTATATTATAGCAGCTTCAACTTTTTCATATGACAAATGCATATTAAAGCAGCTTCAACTTTTTCATATGACAAATGCATATTAAAGCAGCTTCAACTTTTCCATATAGCAAATGTATATTAAAGCAGCTTCAACTTTTTCATATGACAAATGTATATTAAAGCAGCATCAACTTTTCCATATGGCAAAGGGATATTATAGCAGCATCAGCTTTCCATATGGCAAATGTGTATTAAAGCAGCTTCAACTTTTCCATATGGCAAATGTATATTATAGCAGCTTCAACTTTTCCTTATGGCAAATGCATATTAAAGCAGCTCCAACTTTTCCTTATGGCAAATGCATATTAATGCAGCTGCAACTTTTCCATACGGCAAATGTATTGTATAACAGCTTCAACTTTTCCATATAGCAAATGTATATTAAAGCAGCATCAACTTTTCCATATGACAAATGTATTGTATAACAGCTTAAACTTTTCCATATAGCAAATGTATATTATAGCAGCTTCAACTTTCCTTATGGCAAATGTATATTAAAGCAGCTTCAACTTTTTCATATGACAAATGCATATTAATGCAGCTTCAACTTTTCCATACGGCAAATGTATTGTATAACAGCTTCAACTTTTCCATATAGCAAATGTATATTATAGCAGCTTCAACTTTTCCTTATGGCAAATGCATATTAAAGCAGCTCCAACTTTTCCTTATGGCAAATGCATATTAATGCAGCTTCAACTTTTACATACGGCAAATGTATTGTATAACAGCTTAAACTTTTCCATATAGCAAATGTATTTTAAAGCAGCTTCAACTTTTCCATATAGCAAATGTATATTAAAGCAGCTTCAACTTTTCCATTTGGCAAATGTTTATTATAGCAGTATCAGGTTTCCTTATGGCAAAAGTATATTAAAGCAGCTTCAACCTTTCCATATAGCAAATGCATATTAAAGCCACTTTAACCTTTCCATATGGCAAATGCATATTATAGCAGCTTCAACTTTTCCATATAGCAAATGCATATTAACGCAGCTCCAACTTTTCCTTATGGCAAATGCATATTAATGCAGCTTCAACTTTTCCATACGGCAAATGTATTGTATAACAGCTTCAACTTTTCCATATAGCAAATGTATATTAAAGCAGCATCAACTTTTCCATATGACAAATGCATATTAAAGCAGCTTCAACTTTTCCATATAGCAAATGTATATTAAAGCAGCTTCAACTTTTCCATTTGGCAAATAACACCTCGACTGCCTCTATATACGGCCATTTTCAATTTATATTTTGTACTTCCTTTTTTCTTTTTCAAACATTGTAATTGATGCAATAACTTCAGAACCCTTCGGAAGTTTGGTGCGAGGAGAAACTTTAATGTATACCATGTGAAATCAACTTTCTTTAACAAATTCGTAAACACGTGAATAAACAGAATAATCAAACATCCTGAGCCTTTCCTGCGATCAATATTACACTAGTTTCTTGAATATAGCATTAACTTTTATGAAAATATGTATTGCATCCAACCAAACACCACATAATCTTGATGTTACATGTATCTGGTTTATACAATGGAGCCCGACTATAGTATTCAGTAGCTTCAACTTTTCCATATGGCAAATGTATATTAAAGCATCTTCAACTTCTCCGTATGGCAAATGTATAGTACAGCCGCATCAACTTCTATTTGGCAAATGTATATTAAAGCATCTTCAACTTTTCCATATGGCAAATGTATATTATAGCAGCTTCAACTTTTTCAAAAGGCAAATGTATATTAAAGCAACTTCAAATTTTCCATATGGCAAATGTATATTATAGCAGCTTCAACTTTTCCATATGAGAAATGTATATTATAGCAGCTTTAACCTTTCCATATGGCAAATGAATATTAAAACAACATCAACTTTTCCATATGGCTAATGTATATTATAGCAGCTTCAAATTTTCTATTTGGCAAATGTATATTAAAGCATCTTCAACTTCTCCGTATGGCAAATGTATAGTACAGCCGCATCAACTTCTATTTGGCAAATGTATATTAAAGCATCTTCAACTTCTCCGTATGGCAAATGTATAGTACAGCCGCATCAACTTCTATTTGGCAAATGTATATTAAAGCATCTTCAACTTTTCCATATGGCAAATGTATATTAAAGTATCTTCAACTTTTCCATATAGCAAATGTATATTAAAGCATCTTCAACTTTTCCATATAGCAAATGTATATTAAAGCATCTTCAACTTTTCCATATAGCAAATGTATATTAAAGCATCTTCAACTTTTCCATATGGCAAATGGATATTATAGCAGCTTCAACTTTTTCAAAAGGCAAATGTATATTAAAGCAACTTCGCTTAAGCCGGTGCTAGGGGGCGTGAGAAGTGTTGCTTCTTTCATTACTTCTCATGAACAGACTCAATAAAACCGAGTCTGCTGCTTTATTCTCTGAATTGTGTTTGTTGCTCTCAAAGGATCACCTATATCAGTATTTATTCAAATTTTCCATATGGCAAATGTATATTATAGCAGCTTCAACTTTTCCATATGACAAATGTATATTATAGCAGCTTTAACCTTTCCATATGGCAAATGAATATAAAAAACAACATCAACTTTTCCATATGGCTAATGTATATTATAGCAGCTTCAAATTTTCCATATGGCAAATGTATATTACAGCAGCATCAACTTTTCCGTAAGGCAAATGTATAGTACAGCAACATCAACTTCTATTTGGCAAATGTATATTAAAGCAGCTTCAAATTTTCCATATGGCAAATTTATATTATAGCAGCTTCAACTTTTCCATATGACAAATGTATATTATAGCAGCTTCAACCTTTCCATATGGCAAATTTATATTATAGCAGCTTCTACTTTTCCATATGGAAAATGTATACTATAGCAGCTTCATTTTTTCCATATGACAAATGTATATATTAGCAACTTCAAATTTTACATATGGCAAATGTATATTATGGCAGCTTAAACTGTACCATATGGCAATTGTATATTAAAGCAGCTTCAACTTTTCAATATGATAAATGAATATTAAAACAACATCAACTTTTCCATATGGCAAATGTATATTAAAGCAGCTTCAACTTTTCCATATGGCAAATGTATATTATAGCAGCTCAACATTTCCATAAGGCAAATATATATTATAGCAGCTTCAAATTTTACATATGGCAAATGTATATTATGGCAGCATAAACTGTACCATATGGCAAATGTATATTAAAGCAGCTTCAAAATTTTCCATATGGCAAATGTATATTACAGCAGCATCAACTTTTCCATATGGCAAATGTATATTAAAGAAGCTTCAACTTTTCCATATGGCAAATGTATATTAAAGCAGCTTCAACTTTTCTGTATGCCAAATGTATATTAAAGCAGCTTCAACCGTTCCATATGGCAAATCTAAATTAAAACAACTTCAACTTTTCCGTATGGCAAATGTATAGTACAGCAGCATCAACTTCTATTTGGCAAATGTATATTAAAGCAGCTTCAAATTTTCCATATGGCAAATGTATATTATAGCAGCTTCAACTTTTCCATATGACAAATGTATATTATAGCAGCTTTAACCTTTCCATATGGCAAATGTATATTATAGCAGACAAATGTATATTATAGCAGCTTTAACCTTTCCATATGGCAAATGTATATTATAGCAGCTTCCACTTTTCCATATGGCAAATGTATATTATAGCAGCTTCAATTTTTCCATATGACAAATGTATATTATAGCAGCTTCAACATTTCCATATGGCAAATGTATATTATAGCAGCTTCAAATTTTACATATGGCAAATGTATATTATGGCAGCTTAAACTGTACCATACGGCAATTGTATATTATAGCAGCTTCAACTTTGCCATATGGCAAATGTATATTAAAGCAGCTTCAACTTTTCCATATGATAAATGAATATTAAAACAACGTCAACTTTTCCATATGGCAAATGTATATTATAGCAGCTTCAAATTTTCCATATGGCAAATGTATACTACAGCAGCATCAACTTTTCCATATGGCAAATGTATATTAAAGCAGCTTCAACTTTCCATATGGCAAATGTGTATTAAAGCAGCTTCAACTTTTCCATATGGCAAATGTATTGTATAGCAGCTTCAACTTATCCATATGGCAAATGTATATTATAGCAGCTTCAACTTTTCCATATGGCAAATGTATTGTATAGCAGCTTCAACCTTTCCATATAGCAAATGTATATTATAGCAGCTTCAACTTTTCCATATGGCAAATGTGTATTATAGCAGCTTCAACTTTTCCATATGGCAAATGTATAGTATAACAGCTTCAACTTTCCATATAGCAAATGTATATTAAAGCAGCATCAACTTTTCCATATGGCAAATGTATATTATAGCAGCTTCAACTTTCCATATGGCAAATCTAAATTAAAGCAGCTTCAATTTTTCCATATAGCAAATGTATATTATAGCAGCTTCAACTTTTCCATATAGCAAATGTATATTAAAGCAGCTTCAACTTTTTCATATGACAAATGTATATTAAAGCAGCATCAACTTTTCCATATGGCAAAGGGATATTATAGCAGCATCAGCTTTCCATATGGCAAATGTGTATTAAAGCAGCTTCAACTTTTCCATATGGCAAATGTATATTATAGCAGCTTCAACTTTTCCTTATGGCAAATGCATATTAAAGCAGCTCCAACTTTTCCTTATGGCAAATGCATATTAATGCAGCTTCAACTTTTCTGTATGCCAAATGTATATTAAAGCAGCTTCAACCGTTCCATATGGCAAATCTAAATTAAAACAACTTCAACTTTTCCGTATGGCAAATGTATAGTACAGCAGCATCAACTTCTATTTGGAAAATGTATATTAAAGCAGCTTCAAATTTTCCATATGGCAAATGTATATTATAGCAGCTTCAACTTTTCCATATGACAAATGTATATTATAGCAGCTTTAACCTTTCCATATGGCAAATGTATATTATAGCAGACAAATGTATATTATAGCAGCTTTAACCTTTCCATATGGCAAATGTATATTATAGCAGCTTCCACTTTTCCATATGGCAAATGTATATTATAGCAGCTTCAATTTTTCCATATGACAAATGTATATTATAGCAGCTTCAACATTTCCATATGGCAAATGTATATTATAGCAGCTTCAAATTTTACATATGGCAAATGTATATTATGGCAGCTTAAACTGTACCATACGGCAATTGTATATTATAGCAGCTTCAACTTTGCCATATGGCAAATGTATATTAAAGCAGCTTCAACTTTTCCATATGATAAATGAATATTAAAACAACGTCAACTTTTCCATATGGCAAATGTATATTATAGCAGCTTCAAATTTTCCATATGGCAAATGTATACTACAGCAGCATCAACTTTTCCATATGGCAAATGTATATTAAAGCAGCTTCAACTTTCCATATGGCAAATGTGTATTAAAGCAGCTTCAACTTTTCCATATGGCAAATGTATTGTATAGCAGCTTCAACTTATCCATATGGCAAATGTATATTATAGCAGCTTCAACTTTTCCATATGGCAAATGTATTGTATAGCAGCTTCAACCTTTCCATATAGCAAATGTATATTATAGCAGCTTCAACTTTTCCATATGGCAAATGTGTATTATAGCAGCTTCAACTTTTCCATATGGCAAATGTATAGTATAACAGCTTCAACTTTCCATATAGCAAATGTATATTAAAGCAGCATCAACTTTTCCATATGGCAAATGTATATTATAGCAGCTTCAACTTTCCATATGGCAAATCTAAATTAAAGCAGCTTCAATTTTTCCATATAGCAAATGTATATTATAGCAGCTTCAACTTTTTCATATGACAAATGCATATTAAAGCAGCTTCAACTTTTTCATATGACAAATGCATATTAAAGCAGCTTCAACTTTTCCATATAGCAAATGTATATTAAAGCAGCTTCAACTTTTTCATATGACAAATGTATATTAAAGCAGCATCAACTTTTCCATATGGCAAAGGGATATTATAGCAGCATCAGCTTTCCATATGGCAAATGTGTATTAAAGCAGCTTCAACTTTTCCATATGGCAAATGTATATTATAGCAGCTTCAACTTTTCCTTATGGCAAATGCATATTAAAGCAGCTCCAACTTTTCCTTATGGCAAATGCATATTAATGCAGCTGCAACTTTTCCATACGGCAAATGTATTGTATAACAACTTCAACTTTTCCATATAGCAAATGTATATTAAAGCAGCATCAACTTTTCCATATGACAAATGTATTGTATAACAGCTTAAACTTTTCCATATAGCAAATGTATATTATAGCAGCTTCAACTTTCCTTATGGCAAATGTATATTAAAGCAGCTTCAACTTTTTCATATGACAAATGCATATTAATGCAGCTTCAACTTTTCCATACGGCAAATGTATTGTATAACAGCTTCAACTTTTCCATATAGCAAATGTATAGTATAGCAGCTTCAACTTTTCCTTATGGCAAATGCATATTAAAGCAGCTCCAACTTTTCCTTATGGCAAATGCATATTAATGCAGCTTCAACTTTTCCATACGGCAAATGTTTTGTATAACAGCTTCAACTTTTCCATATAGCAAATGTATTTTAAAGCAGCTTCAACTTTTCCATATAGCAAATGTATATTAAAGCAGCTTCAACTTTTCCATTTGGCAAATGTTTATTATAGCAGTATCAGGTTTCCTTATGGCAAAAGTATATTAAAGCAGCTTCAACCTTTCCATATAGCAAATGCATATTAAAGCCACTTTAACCTTTCCATATGGCAAATGCATATTATAGCAGCTTCAACTTTTCCATATAGCAAATGCATATTAACGCAGCTCCAACTTTTCCTTATGGCAAATGCATATTAATGCAGCTTCAACTTTTCCATACGGCAAATGTATTGTATAACAGCTTCAACTTTTCCATATAGCAAATGTATATTAAAGCAGCATCAACTTTTCCATATGACAAATGCATATTAAAGCAGCTTCAACTTTTCCATATAGCAAATGTATATTAAAGCAGCTTCAACTTTTCCATTTGGCAAATAACACCTCGACTGCCTCTATATACGGCCATTTTCAATTTATATTTTGTACTTCCTTTTTTCTTTTTCAAACATTGTAATTGATGCAATAACTTCAGAACCCTTCGGAAGTTTGGTGCGAGGAGAAACTTTAATGTATACCATGTGAAATCAACTTTCTTTAACAAATTCGTAAACACGTGAATAAACAGAATAATCAAACATCCTGAGCCTTTCCTGCGATCAATATTACACTAGTTTCTTGAATATAGCATTAACTTTTATGAAAATATGTATTGCATCCAACCAAACACCACATAATCTTGATGTTACATGTATCTGGTTTATACAATGGAGCCCGACTATAGTATTCAGTAGCTTCAACTTTTCCATATGGCAAATGTATATTAAAGCATCTTCAACTTCTCCGTATGGCAAATGTATAGTACAGCCGCATCAACTTCTATTTGGCAAATGTATATTAAAGCATCTTCAACTTTTCCATATGGCAAATGTATATTATAGCAGCTTCAACTTTTTCAAAAGGCAAATGTATATTAAAGCAACTTCAAATTTTCCATATGGCAAATGTATATTATAGCAGCTTCAACTTTTCCATATGAGAAATGTATATTATAGCAGCTTTAACCTTTCCATATGGCAAATGAATATTAAAACAACATCAACTTTTCCATATGGCTAATGTATATTATAGCAGCTTCAAATTTTCTATTTGGCAAATGTATATTAAAGCATCTTCAACTTCTCCGTATGGCAAATGTATAGTACAGCCGCATCAACTTCTATTTGGCAAATGTATATTAAAGCATCTTCAACTTCTCCGTATGGCAAATGTATAGTACAGCCGCATCAACTTCTATTTGGCAAATGTATATTAAAGCATCTTCAACTTTTCCATATGGCAAATGTATATTAAAGCATCTTCAACTTTTCCATATAGCAAATGTATATTAAAGCATCTTCAACTTTTCCATATAGCAAATGTATATTAAAGCATCTTCAACTTTTCCATATAGCAAATGTATATTAAAGCATCTTCAACTTTTCCATATGGCAAATGGATATTATAGCAGCTTCAACTTTTTCAAAAGGCAAATGTATATTAAAGCAACTTCGCTTAAGCCGGTGCTAGGGGGCGTGAGAAGTGTTGCTTCTTTCATTACTTCTCATGAACAGACTCAATAAAACCGAGTCTGCTGCTTTATTCTCTGAATTGTGTTTGTTGCTCTCAAAGGATCACCTATATCAGTATTTATTCAAATTTTCCATATGGCAAATGTATATTATAGCAGCTTCAACTTTTCCATATGACAAATGTATATTATAGCAGCTTTAACCTTTCCATATGGCAAATGAATATAAAAAACAACATCAACTTTTCCATATGGCTAATGTATATTATAGCAGCTTCAAATTTTCCATATGGCAAATGTATATTACAGCAGCATCAACTTTTCCGTAAGGCAAATGTATAGTACAGCAACATCAACTTCTATTTGGCAAATGTATATTAAAGCAGCTTCAAATTTTCCATATGGCAAATTTATATTATAGCAGCTTCAACTTTTCCATATGACAAATGTATATTATAGCAGCTTCAACCTTTCCATATGGCAAATTTATATTATAGCAGCTTCTACTTTTCCATATGGAAAATGTATACTATAGCAGCTTCAATTTTTCCATATGACAAATGTATCTATTAGCAACTTCAAATTTTACATATGGCAAATGTATATTATGGCAGCTTAAACTGTACCATATGGCAATTGTATATTAAAGCAGCTTCAACTTTTCAATATGATAAATGAATATTAAAACAACATCAACTTTTCCATATGGCAAATGTATATTAAAGCAGCTTCAACTTTTCCATATGGCAAATGTATATTATAGCAGCTCAACATTTCCATAAGGCAAATATATATTATAGCAGCTTCAAATTTTACATATGGCAACATAAACTGTACCATATGGCAAATGTATATTAAAGCAGCTTCAAAATTTTCCATATGGCAAATGTATATTACAGCAGCATCAACTTTTCCATATGGCAAATGTATATTAAAGAAGCTTCAACTTTTCCATATGGCAAATGTATATTAAAGCAGCTTCAACTTTTCTGTATGCCAAATGTATATTAAAGCAGCTTCAACCGTTCCATATGGCAAATCTAAATTAAAACAACTTCAACTTTTCCGTATGGCAAATGTATAGTACAGCAGCATCAACTTCTATTTGGCAAATGTATATTAAAGCAGCTTCAAATTTTCCATATGGCAAATGTATATTATAGCAGCTTCAACTTTTCCATATGACAAATGTATATTATAGCAGCTTTAACCTTTCCATATGGCAAATGTATATTATAGCAGACAAATGTATATTATAGCAGCTTTAACCTTTCCATATGGCAAATGTATATTATAGCAGCTTCCACTTTTCCATATGGCAAATGTATATTATAGCAGCTTCAATTTTTCCATATGACAAATGTATATTATAGCAGCTTCAACATTTCCATATGGCAAATGTATATTATAGCAGCTTCAAATTTTACATATGGCAAATGTATATTATGGCAGCTTAAACTGTACCATACGGCAATTGTATATTATAGCAGCTTCAACTTTGCCATATGGCAAATGTATATTAAAGCAGCTTCAACTTTTCCATATGATAAATGAATATTAAAACAACGTCAACTTTTCCATATGGCAAATGTATATTATAGCAGCTTCAAATTTTCCATATGGCAAATGTATACTACAGCAGCATCAACTTTTCCATATGGCAAATGTATATTAAAGCAGCTTCAACTTTCCATATGGCAAATGTGTATTAAAGCAGCTTCAACTTTTCCATATGGCAAATGTATTGTATAGCAGCTTCAACTTATCCATATGGCAAATGTATATTATAGCAGCTTCAACTTTTCCATATGGCAAATGTATTGTATAGCAGCTTCAACCTTTCCATATAGCAAATGTATATTATAGCAGCTTCAACTTTTCCATATGGCAAATGTGTATTATAGCAGCTTCAACTTTTCCATATGGCAAATGTATAGTATAACAGCTTCAACTTTCCATATAGCAAATGTATATTAAAGCAGCATCAACTTCTATTTGGCAAATGTATATTAAAGCATCTTCAACTTTTCCATATGGCAAATGTATATTATAGCAGCTTCAACTTTTTCAAAAGGCAAATGTATATTAAAGCAACTTCAAATTTTCCATATGGCAAATGTATATTATAGCAGCTTCAACTTTTCCATATGAGAAATGTATATTATAGCAGCTTTAACCTTTCCATATGGCAAATGAATATTAAAACAACATCAACTTTTCCATATGGCTAATGTATATTATAGCAGCTTCAAATTTTCTATTTGGCAAATGTATATTAAAGCATCTTCAACTTCTCCGTATGGCAAATGTATAGTACAGCCGCATCAACTTCTATTTGGCAAATGTATATTAAAGCATCTTCAACTTCTCCGTATGGCAAATGTATAGTACAGCCGCATCAACTTCTATTTGGCAAATGTATATTAAAGCATCTTCAACTTTTCCATATGGCAAATGTATATTAAAGTATCTTCAACTTTTCCATATAGCAAATGTATATTAAAGCATCTTCAACTTTTCCATATAGTAAATGTATATTAAAGCATCTTCATCTTTTCCATATAGCAAATGTATATTAAAGCATCTTCAACTTTTCCATATGGCTAATGGATATTATAGCAGCTTTAACTTTTTCAAAAGGCAAATGTATATTAAAGCAACTTCGCTTAAGCCGGTGCTAGGGGGCGTGAGAAGTGTTGCTTCTTTCATTACTTCTCATGAACAGACTCAATAAAACCGAGTCTGCTGCTTTATTCTCTGAATTGTGTTTGTTGCTCTCAAAGGATCACCTATATCAGTATTTATTCAAATTTTCCATATGGCAAATGTATATTATAGCAGCTTCAACTTTTCCATATGACAAATGTATATTATAGCAGCTTTAACCTTTCCATATGGCAAATGAATATTAAAACAACATCAACTTTTCCATATGGCTAATGTATATTATAGCAGCTTCAAATTTTCCATATGGCAAATGTATATTACAGCAGCATCAACTTTTCCGTAAGGCAAATGTATAGTACAGCAACATCAACTTCTATTTGGCAAATGTATATTAAAGCAGCTTCAACTTTTCCATATGGCAAATGTACATTATAGCAGCTTCAACTTTTCCATATGACAAATGTATATTATAGCAGCTTCAACCTTTCCATATGGCAAATTTATATTATAGCAGCTTCCACTTTTCCATATGGCAAATGTATATTATAGCAGCTTCAATTTTTCCATAAGACAAATGTATATTATAGCAGCTTCAAATTTTACATATGGCAAATGTATATTATGGCAGCTTAAACTGTACCATATGGCAATTGTATATTAAAGCAGCTTCAACTTTTCCATATGATAAATGAATATTAAAACAACATCAACTTTTCCATATGGCAAATGTATATTAAAGCAGCTTCAACTTTTCCATATGGCAAATGTATATTATAGCAGCTCAACATTTCCATAAGGCAAATATATATTATAGCAGCTTCAAATTTTCCATATGGCAAATGTATATTATGGCAGCATAAACTGTACCATATGGCAAATGCATATTAAAGCAGCTTCAATTTTTTCCATATGGCAAATGTATATTACAGCAGCATCAACTTTTCCATATGGCAAATGTATATTAAAGAAGCTTCAACTTTTCCATATGGCAAATGTATATTAAAGCAGCTTCAACTTTTCTGTAGGCCAAATGTATATTAAAGCAGCTTCAACAGTTCCATATGGCAAATCTAAATTAAAGCAGCTTCAACTTTTCCATATAGCAAATGTATATTATAGCAGCTTCAACTTTTTCATATGACAAATGTATATTAAAGCAGCTTCCACTTTTCCATATGGCAAATGTATATTATAGCAGCTTCAATTTTTCCATATGACAAATGTATATTATAGCATCTTCAACATTTCCATATGGCAAATGTATATTATAGCAGCTTCAAATTGTACATATGGCAAATGTATATTATGGCAGCTTAAACTCTACCATATGGCAATTGTATATTAAAGCAGCTTCAACTTTTCCATATTATAAATGAAAATTAAAACAACATCAACTTTTCCATATGGCAAATGTATATTAAAGCAGCTTCAACTTTTCCATATGGCAAGTGTATATTATAGCAGCTCAACATTTCCATAAGGCAAATATATATTATAGCAGCTTCAAATTTTACATATGGCAAATGTATATTATGGCAGCATAAACTGTACCATATGGCAAATGTATATTAAAGCAGCTTCAAAGTTTTCCATATGGCAAATGTATATTACATCAGCATCAACTTTTCCATATGGCAAATGTATATTAAAGAAGCTTCAACTTTTCCATATGGCAAATGTATATTAAAGCAGCTTCAACTTTTCCGTATGCCAAATGTATATTAAAGCAGCTTCAACCGTTCCATATGGCAAATCTAAATTAAAGCAACTTCAACTTTTCCGTATGGCAAATGTATAGTACAGCAGCATCAACTTCTATTTGGCAAATGTATATTAAAGCAGCTTCAAATTTTCCATATGGCAAATTTATATTATAGCAGCTTCAACTTTTCCATATGACAAATGTATATTATAGCAGCTTTAACCTTTCCATATGGCAAATGTATATTATAGCAGACAAATGTATATTATAGCAGCTTTAACCTTTCCATATGGCAAATGTATATTATAGCAGCTTCCACTTTTCCATATGGCAAAGGTATATTATAGCAGCTTCAATTTTTCCATATGACAAATGTATATTATTGCAGCTTCAACATTTCCATATGGCAAATGTATATTATAGCAGCTTCAAATTTTACATATGGCAAATGTATATTATGGCAGCTTAAACTGTACCATACGGCAATTGTATATTATAGCAGCTTCAACTTTGCCATATGGCAAATGTATATTAAAGCAGCTTCAACTTTTCCATATGATAAATGAATATTAAAACAACGTCAACTTTTCCATATGGCAAATGTATATTATAGCAGCTTCAAATTTTCCATATGGCAAATGTATATTACAGCAGCATCAACTTTTCCATATGGCAAATGTATATTAAAGCAGCTTCAACTTTCCATATGGCAAATGTGTATTAAAGCAGCTTCAACTTTCCAGATGGCAAATGTTTTGTATAGCAGCTTCAACTTATCCATATGGCAAATGTATATTATAGCAGCTTCAACTTTTCCATATGGCAAATGTGTATTATAGCAGCTTCAACTTTTCCATATAGCAAATGCATATTAAAGCAGCTTTAACTTTTTCCTTATGGCAAATGCATATTGAAGCAGCTTCAACTTTTCCATATGGCAAATGTATAGTATAACAGCTTCAACTTTCCATATAGCAAATGTATATTATAGCAGCTTCAACTTTCCATATGGCAAATGTATATTAAAGCAGCTTCAACTTTTCCGTATGGCAAATGTATATTAAAGCAGCTTCAACCGTTCCATATGGCAAATCTAAATTAAAGCAGCTTCAACTTTTCCATATAGCAGATGTATATTATAGCAGCTTCAACTTTTCCGTATGCCAAATGTATATTAAAGCAGCTTCAACCGTTCCATATGGCAAATCTAAATTAAAGCAACTTCAACTTTTCCGTATGGCAAATGTATAGTACAGCAGCATCAACTTCTATTTGGCAAATGTATATTAAAGCAGCTTCAAATTTTCCATATGGCAAATTTATATTATAGCAGCTTCAACTTTTCCATATGACAAATGTATATTATAGCAGCTTTAACCTTTCCATATGGCAAATGTATATTATAGCAGACAAATGTATATTATAGCAGCTTTAACCTTTCCATATGGCAAATGTATATTATAGCAGCTTCAACTTTTCCATATAGCAAATGTATATTAAAGCAGCTTCAACTTTCCATATAGCAAATGTATATTATAGCAGCTTCAACTTTTCCATATAGCAAATGTATATTAAAGCAGCTTCAACTTTCCATATAGCAAATGTATATTAAAGCAGCTTCAACTTTTTGATATGACAAATGTATATTAAAGCAGCTTCAACTTTTCCAGATGACAAATGTATATTATAGCAGCTACAACTTTTCCATATAGCAAATGTGTATTATAGCTGCTTCAACTTTTCCATATAGCAAATGTATATTATAGCAGCTTCAACTTTCCATATAGCAAATGTATATTAAAGCACCTTCAACTTTTCCATATAGCAAATGTATATTATAGCAGCTTCAACTTTCCATATAGCAAATGTATATTATAGCAGCTACAACTTTTCCATATAGCAAATGTATATTATAGCTGCTTCAACTTTTCCATATAGCAAATGTATATTATAGCAGCTTCAACTTTCCATATAGCAAATGTATATTATAGCAGCTTCAACTTTTCCATATAGCAAATGCATATTAAAGCAGCTTTAACTTTTTCCTTATGGCAAATGCATATTGAAGCAGCTTCAACTTTTCCATATGGCAAATGTATAGTATAACAGCTTCAACTTTCCATATAGCAAATGTATATTATAGCAGCTTCAACTTTCCATATGGCAAATGTATATTAAAGCAGCTTCAACTTTTCCGTATGGCAAATGTATATTAAAGCAGCTTCAACCGTTCCATATGGCAAATCTAAATTAAAGCAGCTTCAACTTTTCCATATAGCAGATGTATATTATAGCAGCTTCAACTTTCCTTATGGCAAATGCATATTAAAGCAGCTTCAACTTTTCCATATGGCAAATGTATAGTATAACAGCTTCAACTTTCCATATAGCAAATGCATATTAAGGCAGCTTCAACTTTTCCTTATGGCAAATGCATATTAAAGCAGCTTCAACTTTTCCATATGGCAAATGTATAGTATAACAGCTTCAACTTTCCATATAGCAAATGTATATTAAAGCAGCATCAACTTTTCCATATGGCAAATGTATATTATAGCAGCTTCAACTTTCCATATGGCAAATGTATATTAAAGCAGCTTTAACTTTTCCGTATGGCAAATGTATATTAAAGCAGCTTCAACCTTTCCATATGGCAAATCTAAATTAAAGCAGCTTCAACTTTTCCATATAGCAAATGTATATTAAAGCAGCTTCAACTTTTCCATATGATAAATGAATATTAAAACAACGTCAACTTTTCCATATGGCAAATGTATATTATAGCAGCTTCAAATTTTCCATATGGCAAATGTATATTACAGCAGCATCAACTTTTCCATATGGCAAATGTATATTAAAGCAGCTTCAACTTTTCCATATAGCAAATGTATATTATAGCAGTATCAACTTTTCCATATGGCAAATGTATATTAAAGCAGCATCAACTTTTCCATATAGCAAATGTATATTATAGCAGCTTCAACTTTTCCATAGAGCAAATGTATATTATAGCAGCTTCAACTTTTCCATAGAGCAAATGTATATTATAGCAGCTTCAACTTTCCATATAGCAAATGTATATTATAGCAGCTTCAACTTTCCATATAGCAAATGTATATTATAGCAGCTACAACTTTTCGATATAGCAAATGTATATTATAGCAGTATCAACTTTCCTTATGGCAAATGTATATTATAGCAGCTTCAACTTTTCCATATGGCAAATGTATATTATAGCAGCTTCAACTTTCCATATGGCAAATGTATATTATAGCAGCTACAACTTTTCCATATAGCAAATGTGTATTATAGCTGCTTCAACTTTTCCATATAGCAAATGTATATTATAGCAGCTTCAACTTTCCATATAGCAAATGTATATTAAAGCACCTTCAACTTTTCCATATAGCAAATGTATATTATAGCAGCTTCAACTTTCCATATAGCAAATGTATATTATAGCAGCTACAACTTTTCCATATAGCAAATGTATATTATAGCTGCTTCAACTTTTCCATATAGCAAATGTATATTATAGCAGCTTCAACTTTCCATATAGCAAATGTATATTATAGCAGCTTCAACTTTTCCATATAGCAAATGTATATTAAAGCAGCTTCAACTTTCCATATAGCAAATGTATATTATAGCAGATTCAACTTTTCCATATAGCAAATGTATATTAAAGCAGCTTCAACTTTCCATATAGCAAATGTATATTAAAGCAGCTTCAACTTTTTGATATGACAAATGTATATTAAAGCAGCTTCAACTTTTCCAGATGACAAATGTATATTAAAGCAGCTTCAACTTTTCCATATGGCACATGCATGTTAAAACAGCTTCAACTTTTCCATATGGCACATGCATATTAAAGCAGCTTCAACTTTTCCATATGGCAAATGCATATTAAAGCAGCTTCAACTTTTTCATATGACAAATGCATATTAAAGCAACCTCAACTTTTCCATATAGCAAATGCATATTAAAGCAGCTTCAACTGTTTCATATGACAAATGCATATTAAAGCAGCTTCAACTTTACCATTTGGCAAATATATATTATAGCAACTTCAACGTTTCCTTATTGCAAATGCCTATTAAAACAGCTTCAACTTTTCCATATGGAAAATATAATTATAATATAGCAGCTTCAACTTTTCCTTATGGCAAATGTGTATTAAATCAACTTCAACTTTTTTATATGGCAAATGTATATTATAGCAGCTTCAACTTTTTCATATGGCAAATGTATATTATAGCAGCTTAAACTTTTCCTTATGGCAAATGTATATTAATGCAGCTCAACCTTTTCATATGGAAAATGTATATTATAGCAGCTTCAACTTTTCCTTATGGCAAATGTGTATTAAATCAACTTCAACTTTTTCATATGGCAAATGTATATTATAGCAGCTTCAACTTTTCCATATAGCAAATGTATATTATAGCAGCTTCAACTTTCCATATAGCAAATGTATATTATAGCAGCTTCAACTTTTCTATATAGCAAATGTATATTAAAGCAGCTTCAACTTTCCATATAGCAAATGTATATTATAGCAGCTTCAACTTTTCCATATAGCAAATGTGTATTATAGCTGCTTCAACTTTTCCATATAGCAAATGTATATTATAGCAGCTTCAACGTTCCATATAGCAAATGTATATTAAATCAACTTCAACTTTTTTATATGGCAAATGTATATTATAGCAGCTTCAACTTTTTCATATGGCAAATATATATTATAGCAGCTTCAACTTTTCCTTATGGCAAATGTATATTAATGCAGCTCAACCTTTTCATATGGCAAATGTATATTATAGCAGCTTCAACTTTTCCTTATGGCAAATGTGTATTAAATCAACTTCAACTTTTTCATATGGCAAATGTATATTATAGCAGCTTCAACTTTTCCATATAGCAAATGTATATTATAGCAGCTTCAACTTTCCATATAGCAAATGTATATTAAAGCAGCTTCAACTTTTCCATATAGCAAATGTATATTAAAGCAGCTTCAACTTTCCATATAGCAAATGTATATTATAGCAGCTTCAACTTTTCCATATAGCAAATGTGTATTATAGCTGCTTCAACTTTTCCATATAGCAAATGTATATTATAGCAGCTTCAACTTTCCATATAGCAAATGTATATTATAGCAGCTTCAACTTTTCCATATAGCAAATGTATATTATAGCAGCTTCAACTTTCCATATGGCAAATGTATATTAAAGCAGCTTCAACTTTTCCATATAGCAAATGTATATTATAGCAGCTTCAACGTTCCATATGGCAAATGTATATTAAAGCAGCTTCAACTTTTCCATATGACAAATGTATATTAAAGCAAATTCAACTTTTCCATATGGCACATGCATGTTAAAACAGCTTCAACTTTTCCATATGGCACATGCATATTAAAGCAGCTTCAACTTTTCCATATGGCAAATGTATATTACAGCAGCTTCAACTTTACCATTTGGCAAATGTATATTAAAGCAGCTTCAACGTTCCATATAGCAAATGTATATTAAATCAACTTCAACTTTTTTATATGGCAAATGTATATTATAGCAGCTTCAACTTTTTCATATGGCAAATATATATTATAGCAGCTTCAACTTTTCCTTATGGCAAATGTATATTAATGCAGCTCAACCTTTTCATATGGCAAATGTATATTATAGCAGCTTCAACTTTTCCTTATGGCAAATGTGTATTAAATCAACTTCAACTTTTTCATATGGCAAATGTATATTATAGCAGCTTCAACTTTTCCATATAGCAAATGTATATTATAGCAGCTTCAACTTTCCATATAGCAAATGTATATTAAAGCAGCTTCAACTTTTCCATATAGCAAATGTATATTAAAGCAGCTTCAACTTTCCATATAGCAAATGTATATTATAGCAGCTTCAACTTTTCCATATAGCAAATGTGTATTATAGCTGCTTCAACTTTTCCATATAGCAAATGTATATTATAGCAGCTTCAACTTTCCATATAGCAAATGTATATTATAGCAGCTTCAACTTTTCCATATAGCAAATGTATATTATAGCAGCTTCAACTTTCCATATGGCAAATGTATATTAAAGCAGCTTCAACTTTTCCATATAGCAAATGTATATTATAGCAGCTTCAACGTTCCATATGGCAAATGTATATTAAAGCAGCTTCAACTTTTCCATATGACAAATGTATATTAAAGCAAATTCAACTTTTCCATATGGCACATGCATGTTAAAACAGCTTCAACTTTTCCATATGGCACATGCATATTAAAGCAGCTTCAACTTTTCCATATGGCAAATGTATATTACAGCAGCTTCAACTTTACCATTTGGCAAATGTATATTAAAGCAGCTTCAACTTTCCATATAGCAAATGAATATTAAAGCAGCTTCAACTTTTCCATATAGCAAATGTATATTAAAGCAGCTTCAACTTTCCATATAGCAAATGTATATTATAGCAGCTTTAACTTTTCCATATGGCAAATGTATATTATAGCAGCTTCAACTTTCCATATAGCAAATGTATATTATAGCAGCTTCAACTTTTCCATATAGCAAATGTATATTATAGCAGCTTCAACGTTCCATATGACAAATGTATATTAAAGCAGCTTCAACTTTTCCATATGACAAATGTATATTAAAGCAGCTTCAACTTTTCCATATGGCACATGCATGTTAAAACAGCTTCAACTTTTCCATATGGCACATGCATGTTAAAACAGCTTCAACTTTACCATTTGGCAAATGCATATTAAAGCAGCTTCAACTTTCCATATAGCAAATGTATATTATAGCAGCTTCAACTTTTCCATATAGCAAATGTATATTATAGCAGCATCAACTTTTTCATATGGCAAATGTATATTATAGCAGCTTCAACGTTTCCTTATTGCAAATGCCTATTAAAACAGCTTCAACTTTTCCATATGGAAAATATAATTATAATATAGCAGCTTCAACTTTTCCTTATGGCAAATGTGTATTAAATCAACCTCAACTTTTTCATATGGCAAATGTATATTATAGCAGCTTCAACTTTTCCATATAGCAAATGTATATTATAGCAGCTTCAACGTTTCCTTATTGCAAATGCCTATTAAAACAGCTTCAACTTTTCCATATGCAAAATATAATTATAATATAGCAGCTTCAACTTTTCCTTATGGCAAATGTGTATTAAATCAACTTCAACTTTTTCATATGGCAAATGTATAGTATAGCAGCTTCAACTTTTCCTTATGGCAAATGTATATTACAGCAGCTTCAACTTTACCATTTGGCAAATGTATATTAAAGCAGCTTCAACGTTTCCATATGGCAAATGTATAATTATAAAAAGACTCTCGTATAAGCTAAGCGTTGAATGTCGAAGTTATTAAAATAATTTTAGGTTTTCAAACCAACGCACTTGAAAGTTGCTGTTGTTGTTGTCTTTCCGTAACACCGCTTTTAGAATCGGTAGTTATAATGCAAAAAAATGAGGATAATCTACATGATAAAACTATTATTATATCAGCGTGTTTTATTGTCCAGTTGATTAAGCTCGGCACGAAAACGCAGAATGGCTCTGCAGAGTTGCGTCATTCTTGGTTTGTAAAGCACCGCCTTATAAACTTGATAGTAAAAAACGCTGACATAATGTTCTCTGTATATGTGGAATTAATTTCTGACTATATGTCGATAATGAAACGTGGGAAAAATATACTTGTAAATGTTTGCCCAATGGACAGGATCGTTGCCAGTGTCCCTTTGGTATCATCAAGTCCAGTCTTTGCGGCTTTAAAGTAAAATATCGCTTACGCCGGTGCTAGGAGGCGTGAGAGGTGTTGCACCTACATTACCTCTCATGAACAGACTCAATAAAACCGAGTCTGCTACTTTTATCACTTGTTTGTGTGTGTTGCTTCCGAGGGATCCCCTTTTCAATATTTATTGTATAATCTACTATTTTACACTTGTAATCTACAATTTTACACTTGTAAACTTTCAAATGTAATTTAGATGGTAACCATGGTAACAAATGTGTATTCAAATCATGCATTTAAAAAAAAAGTCGATATTTCTTCATTTCAAAGTTCCTAACAAACATATTCCGTGTAAGTTATTAGTACGTATTATGTATCGACACTTGTAATTAGTATGTATTATGTATCGTAAGTAATTAGTACGTATTATGTATCGTAAGTTATTAGTACGTATTATGTATCGTAAGTAATTAGTACGTATTATGTATCGTAAATAATTAGTACGTATTATGTATCGTAAGTAAGTAGTACGTATTATGTATCGTAAGTAATTAGTACGTATTATGTATCGACACTTGTAATTAGTACGTATTATGTATCGACACTTGTAATTAGTACGTATTATGTATCGACACTTGTAATTTAAGTTAATTTTTTATAAAACCCATTGATATAACGGTACGGAAATTGCTTGGTCAGAGAAGTAGGAATGTTCATCTTTGCCAGTGTTGGGGTATTCGCGGAATATCTCTGCTGTAAAAGAGCCGTCAACCGAAACATGTGTTGATGATTATTAAAGACACGTGGTTAACTTAAACAACCAAGTTGTTATTGTTCAAGTAATCAATGCATTCATTAGGACAGTATCTGAATTTCTTATTTAAAAGTCATACGCTTTTTTATCTCAACTTGTATAACAAATATACACGTGTGTGCTCTCTCATAGATTAAAATCTTACTAAAAAGGAGTGACAATATTTCTGTTTAAAACCCACGGCGTCCAGTTAGTTCGAATATCAGTGCATCCATTACCAATCTTAGTTTCTAAAAGGTCAGATGGTTCTATCAATGAAAATTATCAGTATATACGGATTTTAAACGAATCATTGAACTATACTTATATTTGCACTTTTCACTGTCTGGATAAGGAGCATAGAATAATACCATAATAGTCCTGAAAAGTATATGATATCATTTATAGTTTCCGGCGGAATGTTTTATAAATGGAAACATGCTAATGTAACCTGTGATGAGGTTGTTTTGTTGAGTTTGACATTTTACAGTGCGATTTATCACAAAAGGTCGGCGTAATTTTCAGTCAATTTAGCAAAAACTTAAAATCGTAATAGTAATTGCAGCAGGAATCGAGTTTAAGTGAACATAATATAAAACAATTTGTAAACCACAGCGCCAGGAGAGTTACCAGGAGAATACGTATACACACAAAGCGTACACCTTTCAGTCATGGACGGTGTTCTCAGGGTGTTAGTGTGGGCATGTGTGATATCGATAACCTTATACGTGAGTACCATTTTCTATAGGGCCTAAATTAAAATATTGTTTGCCTTTTACCAACCCAGCAAAAAATCACTGGGTAGGTAGGTAGGTAGGTAAATTATTTTATTTTATTTGATAAAATATATTTTCTTGCATGTTTTTTTTTAAATAATATATTTTAACATGTATCTATTCTGCAATGTATGTTGTGTGTTTGTAATTAATATTCAATGTGTATTACAATACATAACACTGTAAGGTTGACTGCTTTTACATGCAGCAACTTTGTACACTATAATAATTGTATTGCTTGTTGTTGTAATCGTCGAAGAAAATAAAACATAAAATTAAATCTTTTTTTGAAAAGGCAATAAAATGTCTTCGGTCGGGGCTAAAAATTCGTGTCGGTAGGTAACAAACAATATTTTAATTTAGGCCTAGCAAATTAACAGAGGCATATGTGATCTCTCCATAGATTTAAAAAATAGTAAAATATAAAAAATATAGTAATATACGTATTGGAGTGAAGATTTCGAGAAAGTTGCGGGATTTTGCTTCTTGTTCATTCTTATTGTTTTTTCCCATCTTTGAAATGCATGTTTACAGAAATGTACATGTGACAACTGTGCTGTAATTATTAATCTGATTTTTTTTTGTTTTTTGTCTTTTTCCCTTAAATATAAACTTCCGTATCTTAAAATAAGCTAAACATAGCATTTGAAACATGCAATCAACTTGTTTTAAGTGTAAACCTGTATTGCACCGGCGTTGCCTGTTCGAAACAGTGTTGTAATTTGGTAATGTACATGTCATGTTATGCTTGCAAAGCGTGAGGTATGTAACTATACACTTTGAGAGACGATTGCATGCGAGTGTGGGTAAAGCATGGTTTGCATGTGGCATGGAATAAGTGGTGCATTAACATCCAGGGCGGGAAACATTGGCATTTAAACGGGTATTCCTTCCTTCCTATTGCATTATGCCCAAGATCCTTCATAGGAATGGACGGGAGGTAGGCGCGCGCCATGGCCGGGATTTGCCGGTATGTTTATTTTGATTATGTTTCTCTCCTGTCTCATGCTCCATTGTGCTATTATTCCATTTCCGTGTTCATAAATGCTTTCGTCCTGTCCGTGTATTTATGTAGTTGTGTGTATGAACTTTCAGGCTCTATGCCGTCCAAAACCACCACAATATATTGCTAAAATATACCCATCGTGTTGTTGAACATTTTATACAATCTACGAATACATAAGAATCTTGAGAAATAATTATTCCGTGTAACATCGTTCGTGCACTATTTAAGTCATGTTTTTTGCCACTGAGAAAGTTCAAAGGCGATAGCCCTATTGTCAACCCTTTTATTATATTGCCTTTTATTAATCCTTGTAGTTGTTGTTGTTCTCTGTGCGCGTTTGTGGTTGACTGTGGTCCTTAAATGCTGCGTTTCCTGCGGCGCGACTTTTATATCCAGTTTTAAAATAAGTGCTTGTTTTTTTTTCAATATAAATGATGTCAGAACTGAATACATGCACATGCATATTAAAGTAACTGAACTCAAGTATAAAAATAATTATATTCCTTCACACTTAAATTTCTTAAAAACTTCTATATGTACAGGCTGGCTATAAATATTGTATTGCTTATTCGTTAGCTCTAATAATCATATGATATTTTTCTCTTTTGTTCGCTGTAATAAAACAATAGACTATATAAAGAATGTAAACTTAATGCCACGATGTGACGATATGTTCTTGATTCTACTTAAAACATATGCTTGAACGGCCCTCACATGAGAATCTGGTTAACTTTGACCTCAATTTTAAAGACACTAGCCCACCAAATAATGGCAAAATTACGTTACAAAACCGTTTATCAAAAGTCTATCCAGGTGTTCAGGTCATCTAATAATGTGTATTTGCTGATTAAAGGTATAAGTTTATTCACGGGTTCTTAAAATACCCTTGATTGAATGTGCATAAAATGAATTTTGAGTTGATAACACTTAATTCGACGATCCAGTAGTGGGGTATGGCCTGACTGATTAAAGCCGTTTATATTGTGTCTGCAGAGTTTGGATTTTCAAAATATATAAGTTATATACATATAGCTCGTCGTCAGTAGGTTTAGAAACGGTGTAAATCTGTTATAAAATGTGCCTATTGATGTTTGAACGTAGTGTTATATTAAAGGAACACACCTTCAAATACTTTTAGGGCCTTCTCTTAAAAAGTGAAATACAAGATCGCATTTCTCCATACTGGCGTAGTTAAAAAATATTAATGAACATTGAAAACGAATTTTCTTGCCAGAGTTTCACAATTTCACCCTTTGTACGACCGGGGACAATTGTAACTTTGAGATGTGAAAATGTGAAATTTTACTTTGTACGTAACAGTAAAATTAGGCCCAACTACCGTATAAAAGCCACTAGATGGAGCTGGGGCAGGTTTTTCATTTAAATATATACATGGTTAAATCAGGTATATATTAATTCCACCTCATAAAAAAATCAATATTTGGCACAGAAGTAAACTGATATTAAACAATTGTATTGGTAAAAACATATTTGTGAAAAAGTATTTCTTATTCCTAGTTTCAATATTTTTTTAAACCCAACTGACAGAAATTTGAAAATATAGGGGAGGAGCCTGTGTGGTCATGAACTGAGAAGTGTATACAAGTACACGTGGTAGTGTTTACAGCAGACGACACTTAGAGATAGGCAGTACTTATATTGTGTGTGAACCTCTGTAGCAGTGCTCTGAGGTGGGGCATTTGTATCTGTGACTATTTATGTGTTCCTGATAACAAATTATCTCTACAATTTTCACATCAGAATCAGAAAACTCACTATGCCCTTCTATATCACACCCATGAACATTGAACATTCCCTTCTCAGGCTCAGTGATGTATATTCCTTAGTCATAATTATATTCTATGTAATTCTTTACCTTATTATCTCCATCATGTCCAGTCATTCTTAATAATAATTTGTACAGTTTTCCTTTATTTTTGAATGTTTATTCCCAACACAATGTCATCCTAGCATATATACATGTCCAAATTATACACAGATATTGTGTACTGCAGTATATATAGGCTGTTTCTCCAGACAAACTACAATTGGCAATTAATTTTCATTCATAAACACCGATAACTTATGTCATAAAATACTTGCAGACTGTTTAGTCATCACATTACATTTATTTTGTCTAAAAGTTCATAGTTTTGAGCGTATATATTAGTAGTTACACTAGTCGCGAATCTTTTATATCTTGTTAGTTATTTATATATAATTACATTAGTCACCCCTAGAACTATTCGTTCTGATTTTAGGTTGAAGTTCAGGCATCTGCTGAGAACATATTTGAGCAATCTGAGCAGTTGTCAAGCATTAAGCGTTTCCTTGAAATCCATGGACAACCTAAACGAACAGTACCAGATGCTCGTCGAAATGGACAACAAGGGCGATTAATACCAGCCGGACGTTTGACAATTCATAGTATATCATCAACGGGGCTGGTCAATGATTCTGTAAAAGTAT
The DNA here is from genome assembly GCA_037043455.1 of Cyrtodaria siliqua. NCBI lineage: Eukaryota > Metazoa > Mollusca > Bivalvia > Adapedonta > Hiatellidae > Cyrtodaria > Cyrtodaria siliqua. Next base: position 167,361 of record JAWPHD010004696.1, read on the forward strand.
CTGTTCATTATGCAGGGGAGAGCGATGACACACCAACAATCCTTTGGACCATCAGACGTAACGACAACAGCATGGCAGAGACACAAAGTAAACAAGTGGTGGTTGTACTCTTTTTTTTTCATGGTACATGGTTTCTGGCTCGTCTCTCTATACCAGTAGTTTATGCTTATATTCTCAAAATTTGTCCATTTTAACTTACCTTTGCTTCTAATTATATCCGCACTTTTCGAAGAAAGATAAAAGGGATATACTGTGGTTGGTCCAGTCCGTCTGTCTGTCCGTCAGACGTGTTCGTAAACCTATGATAAGAGAGATTACTTTAACTTTGACAGAAAAGGATGCTATCATTTAGTATTGCACCGCAATTCATGCTTGGTGATTGACCCATCAACAGTGAGTCAATGCGGTTCACAACCTCGTGAGACTCTTTGATTGCACCTTCTGAAACTCTGAAAGAGGAGGTTGATGCATGAACTTTTGACCATCAGGTTATCTGGTCGTACTCTAGATTGTTTTTCTCTTTGGCTGCTGCAACTACTGTGGTGGTTCTTTACATTTCTGGATACACCCTGAAGTATTTTAATTATGTATTTTTTTTAATATGTTTACAACATATACGTGTATCAATGGCTATTTTCTATGGATGTGTACTTTATTTTTAGCGATTTCCTTTTAATGGAATGTACTTTTATTTACTGTCTTGTCAATTTGGGCGCTGGTGACAGATGATAGCAAGGTTGTGTACATTTTCAATCGATTTAAGCTAGCCCGTAGGCCATGTTGCCTACGGAACCTTCCAAGTCTATAATCCTGTCTTCATCGCTATTTGAGTTGTGTATTGTCAATTTCATTTCATATTTAACTTGCTCATTGTGGTGCATTGCATACCTACAGTGCCATAATTGCGTTTAGGTGTTGTTATTTCTATAGGATTATTTTTCTCATTTTTCCTAACCTGAAATCCTTTAACATCAGTTGAAGACATTTGTTCATATTCGGTACAGTGCTTATAAAGGCTGTGCAGATGACAACGATAGTTTTTAATCCAGCGTCTTATACCTGGAGCCAGGGGTCCATGAAAACAATTTAATTTTACAAAAAATAAATATTTAAGCCACAGTTTTAAATAGTCTTGATGAAATTCGTTTCATTGCCGGAGCCTCAAGGCCTCAAGGAGCCTCAAGGCTCCGGCTATATTTATTCCGGACTCAGAAAGCTGCTATGGGTGTTGGACTGTGAGCCTCAAGGCTCCGGCTATATTTATCCCGGACTCAGAAAGCTGCTATGGGTGTTGGACTGTATATCAACGTCATTTTACTGTTCAAAAAACCTCTGTCTTCTAGTAAGAATACCGGGACGCAGTCAAATTGGTATACAGGCATTTTATGAGTATTCTACTACTTGAATTAGGTCAATCTCTACCCAGAGTACACTCGTTCCTCATTTGACTCTGTCAACGTCAAAGGAAGTAGGGCGAACGGTTAGGTCACGTGATTATTCAAAAAAGTCATGACGATGTTTATAATAAATCCTTTTACGTGATCTGCAAAGATATACTATAGACCTATATTAAATGATTTCAATTTTTATTTCTATGAGTTAATTTTGTTTAGTAATTTTCTGCTATCGAGCTTCGGTTTGAAATGTTCACATATGTGTTTCGATTGAGAAGACCTAAGTGCGTATTATGCTTGTAGTAAAATAGTCCCGATTAATACTAAATTGTTTTCATGCATTATTTCAAATCGTGCAACATCTAATTTGCAGATATTCTGAAAATTATATTTACACAAGAAATAAATAAGTTTCAGGCAAACATATTCCAATTTAACAGGTTTTACCAAAATCTTGTAATTTAGTAGTTAGCAGAAATATATGTGAGTGCAAGGAACGATGTGGAGATTGGAATTAGGTATCAATTTCAGGTATACAGTCTATAAATCTTTCTCAGCATACGAATACAGCTGGTTCCAATCGTTATCGTCACTGATTATTGATTGATGTTAAACTTTATCAAAGGGACAAAGGCAATCTTTTTTTTATAAAAGCTCGCGACGCCCCGTTAGTTTTTCTACATAACTTGCATTTGTTCAATACTTAATATTAATTATAAGAATAATATAAAGGAAATTGTGTTTGAATATTACTAACTGTTTGTGTATAGAGCTATAAATGTATCTCAGAGTTGATGAAATTTTAACTGAAGCATCTTCTAAAGAGTTTGAATAGGTTTGTTCCACTGCTACTTATTCTCATTCTCTTATTATAACTACTAATCAGATTTCGTAATAAAAAACATCTAACATTAAACCCTTTCTTCTGATGTAAATTTGCATTGCTAAAAACTGAGATTACCTTCACAGACGCTCCATGATTGCTATTATATTATCATTAAGTTGTTTTTTTGTTTATAACTATGATAGTTGACCAATTATTCATATTATAACCATGATCTTCTCCCAATTCCTCACGTTCTAATCATGAAACAACATTCTATTTAGTGATCCATTACACATACTATTTCAGATGTCTATCATATTCATATTATAACATTATACAACACAGATGCCACTATTAAAAACATGTTCATTTTGTCTCAAGATGACTAGTTTATATGGTCCTCAAATCTTTCATGATAAATGTGCTTTGATTGTTGACAATTACAATTTAAAAAGTCTTAACATCTACACTATTCCGTTTATTTTTATCATATTCATCATTCCCCCTACTGTTTTCTTATGTAACTGTTCTGACCGGCTTGAGATACTTTGTATCACTGTTTTCTTGTTCTCTTGTATTCCTCTTAACCGAAAATCCTAAACCAGTTGTTTGACCGAGTGGTTGCCTAGGATACGTAGCGGACAGCTAAGTGAGGATAATTGCGATGGCCTCCCATCAAATTTGCTCTAGTAGATTTTTATTATTAATATTATTATTCACGGTTTGTATTTTTTATAATTATAGTACCGTTGCGCTTGTCATGTAAAGTAGATTGTCCCTGTGTCTATACAGAGTGTATTCGCTGTTTGAAAACGATCATTCTGACGGTTTGTCTGGGTTTTTCATACCTCGTAAAAATAAATATTCTAAAATTTACATTAACGGGACTTTATAAATCTACAATACGCCTTTTTTTGCAGATGGAGAGTTACACAAAGAATATCGTACTTGGAGTGTACTCATCCATAACTTCAGTGCCACAGTGAATGTCCACTGTGAAATGTATACCAACGTTCAGTTGATGTATTTTAATTTGGACCCCGCAGAGATACAACGCAGAGGAAATTACTTGATTGATGCTGTTCCTGTAATTGATGTCAATAACACATATGTTGCTTCCGAGGACAAGGACCTTGTGATAACCGCGGTTGTAAAGAGTAATGCACGTCAAACTGAAGACAATATGGACCGTTTGCTTCATGGATTTGTGTGTCTTAATACAAGTTCGGATCCGCCGTATGTAGCTCTCGATTACGGCATTAATTGGAGTCTACAACAGCTGACAGGTGAGTTGGCTGAACTAAAGATGATTATAAAGAGGTCTTATGTTAAATTTGGCGGACTTGCTTGGTTCGCTTTTCAATATCAGATAAGTGATAATATAGTGCAACATTTTAACGAAGTGTATATAACTGAAGTTCTGTCGTATGAGTCGAATGAAGTTGTGCCTATAAATAACGTAGGCATTGGCCAGTGTCCGAGCAGTAAGACCCTTTACTCGAAATACACGTCCATCACTTGTGCTGCACTGGGTAATCCCAAACCGGAGGTGTCGTTTCTTAAGATGTCTGCAGATGGTTCGACAGAAACTCAGATGGACACAATAACAACTAAATCACCAAATTTACTGAATCAGCAGGAGTTAATCCTTGATCATCTTGATCCCCAGGTTGAAGGAACGTACATGTGTAGGTATGTTGTGTCTACATGAAGCTAACGGTCATATGTGTGTACGTATGCATTGTCTACATGAATCTAACCGTCACATATGCGTAATTATGCTATGTCTATATGAAGCTAACAGTCAAATATATGTAGGCAAGGTCTGTCTACATGAATCTAACAGGCATATGTATGTATGTTATCTCTATATGAAGCTAACATTCATACATGTGTAGGTATGTTGTGTCTTCACGAAGCTAACAGTAATATATATGTAGGTATGTTGTTTACAAATGAAGCTAACAGTCATATATGTGTAGGTATGTTGTGACTACATAAGCTAACATACATATAGGTGTAGGTATGTTGTGGCTTTTTATCTACATGTATCTAACACTCATATATGTGTAGGTATGTGTCTACGTATATCTAACTGTGATATATGTGTAGGTATGTTATGTCTACATAAGCTATGTGTATACTCAACAAAATTCCTAATCGGTCACCTCATTAAATTGTACTTAAAACAAAGAATAAATTCAATTTCGTGAATTTATTGATCGCATAAGAAAGCGGAATTCATTACAAATCAACAAACAAAATTTCATTTCAAACAAATAAAGAGCTGACATCTTCCGCAGGAATGAATAAGGCGTCCCGGTAATTAAAAAGTCACAAAATCATGTTAATTGACGTCTGTTGTATGTTTATAACGTGTGTGCCCTCCATCGGCAGCAATCATGGCTCGACAACGACTCCTCATTGATACAAGGTATCTGTGAAGATACTGCTGACGGATATTTCTCCAAACGGGACGTTCCAATTCCCGTAGGTTCAGCTGCTGAGGATGGGCCCGTACCTTTCGTTTGAATAAATCCCAGACATGCTCGATTGGGTTTAGTCAGGACTTTTAGCAGGAAAAGGGATGACTCGTATGCTATTGGCCTGTAACATTGCCAATGTTGCTCTAGCGACATGGCACGGAGCGTTGTCTTGGACGAGTTACATGCCACGGTTTGCAGCAATGTTTGGTATAAGAACAGGTTGAATGATGTCCGTCTGATATCGTCGTGCATTCATTTTGCCTTGTATGGACACGATCGGTGTTTTGGTGTGCATCGAAATGCCCGCCCATATTATAATGGATCCTCCCCCGAACTGGTCCGCCTCAAGAACACAATTTGCGCTGTTTCTATCACCACGTCGGCGATAAATACGTTTGCGGCCGTCCGCACAATGCAATGTAATCCTTGTCTCGTCGACGAAAAGAACATTCGCCCAGTCGGCCCTGGTGAAACGTAAATGTCGCCTAGCGCAAGCTAAGCGAGCTTGGCGGTGTTTTCTCGTTAAGATAGGACCTTTCCGAGGTCGACGGCATCGAATTCCGACGTCACGTAACCGGTTTCCTACGGTTTGAGTTTATACATGACGTCCATGAGTACCCCTCGTATGCTTAGATTTTGTTGTAGCTGGTAGAAACGATCACGGAGATGTGATACGATCATGTATCTGTCCTGCTCTGTCACCCTCTGTTTGAACCGTCGGGGTCGATCAGCCACACTTCCGGTTTGGTTGAATTTCGCCCAAAAAGCTTGGATGGTGGATAGCTGCCGATTGAAGGTTCTTGCCACCTGAAATAAAGTTAAAAACGGAAATAGCCACCAAATTTATAGCTACAAATAAATTATATCAATATTCTTTTGAAATTTCAGGAAATAAAACTCACCTGTCGTAAAGGTGTTCCGGCCTGTAACATTCCGAAAGCTCGGCCGCGTTCCTCTTGTGTCATTCTCGCCATGGTATGTGTTTTTCAAGTAGGAAAATCATCAGCAATGACAAAAGTGTAAATGAACACGTGCATATTGGTGTCCATGCCCTGCACGTGCAAAATGTGCTATTGGTCAACACGCCTAACACGGTTAATTTGACCGCGAGCCGGCCAGAAAAAAACACAATAATTAGCTGCAGTACGAACATATACAGTACTATAAAAATAGTAATACAATATAAACTGACCGATTAGGAATTTTGCTGAGTGTATATATGTTGTGTTTACATAAGCTAACATACATATGTGTAGGTAAGTTGTGTCTACATAAGCTAACCGACATATATATATAGGCATGTTGTGTACAAATGACGCTAACAGTCAAATATGTGTATGTATGTTGTGTTTACATGAACCTAACAGACGTATGTGGAGGTATGTTGTGCCTACATAAGCTAACAGTCAAATAGATCTAGGTTTGTTGTGTACAAATGAAGCTAACAGTCATATATGTGTAGGTATGTGGCTTCTACATGTATCTAACATCCATATATGTGTAAGTATGCTGTGTCTACATGTATCTAAGTCATACATGTGTACGTATGCTGTATACAAATGAAGTTAACAGCCATATATGTGTAGTTATGTTTTGTCTACATGAAAGTAACAGTCATATGTGTGAAGGTATGCTGTGTCTACATGAAGCTAACAGTCATATATGTGTAGACATGTTGTGTCTACATGAAGCTAACAGTCATATATGTGGTGTTATGTTGGTCTTCTTGACGCTAACAGTCATATATGTGTAGGTATGTTGTGTCTACATGAAGCTAACAGTCATATATATGTATGTATGTTATGTATACTAGAAGCTAATTGTCATATATGAGTAGGTTTGTTGTGTCTACCTTAGGCAAACAGTCATATATATGTAGGTATATTGTGTACAAATGACGCTAATATAGGTATGTTGTGTACAAATGACGCTAACTGTGATATATGTGTAGATATGTTGTGTCTACATGAGGCAAAAAGTCATATATGTGTAGGTATAGTGTGTACAAATTACGCTAACAGTCATATATGTGTAGGTTTGTTGTGTATACACGAAGCTAACAGACATATATGTGTAGGTATGCTGTGTCTGCATATATATAACAGTCAAATATGTGTAGGTATGAAGAATACAATTGAAGTTATCAATCATATGTGTGTAGGTATGCTGTGTCTACATGTACCTAACTGTCATATATGTAGGTATGTTGTGTCTATATGCACAATATGTCATATATGTGTATGTATGTTGTGTACAAATTACGCTAACAGTCATATATGTGTAGCTATGTTGTGTACAAATGACACTAACTGTGATATATGTGTAGATATGCTGTGTCACATGAAGCTAGCAGACATATATGTGTAGGTATGTTGTTTCTACATAAGCTAACAGACATATATGTGTAGGTATGTTGTGTCTACATGAAGCTAACAGTCATATATGTGTAGCTATGTTGTGTACAAATGACACTAACTGTGATATATGTGTAGATATGCTGTGTCACATGAAGCTAACAGACATATATGTGTAGGTATGTTGTGTCTACATAGGCTAACAGTCATATATGTGTAGGTATGTTGTGTACAAAAGACGCTAACTGTGATATATGTGTAGGTATGTTGTGTCTACATAAGCTAACAGTCATATATGTGTAGGTATGTTGTGTCTACATAAGCTAACAGTCATATATGTGTAGGTATGTTGTGTACAAAAGACGCTAACTGTGATATATGTGTAGGTATGTTGTGTCTACATAAGCTAACAGTCATATATGTGTAGGTATGTTGTGTCTACATAAGCTAACAGTCATATATGTGTAGCTATGTTGTGTACAAATGACACTAACTGTGATATATGTGTAGATATGCTGTGTCACATGAAGCTAGCAGACATATATGTGTAGGTATGTTGTGTCTACATGAAGCTAACAGACCAATATGTGTAGGTATGTTGTGTCTACATAGGCTAACAGACATATATGTGTAGGTATGTTGTGTCTACATAAGCTAACAGTCATATATGTGTAGGTATGTTGTGTACAAAAGACGCTAACTGTGATATATGTGTAGGTATGTTGTGTCTACATAAGCTAACAGTCATATATGTGTAGGTATGTTGTGTCTACATAAGCTAACAGTCATATATGTGTAGCTATGTTGTGTACAAATGACACTAACTGTGATATATGTGTAGATATGCTGTGTCACATGAAGCTAGCAGACATATATGTGTAGGTATGTTGTGTCTACATGAAGCTAACAGACATATATGTGTAGGTATGTTGTGTCTACATAGGCTAACAGACATATATGTGTAGGTATGTTGTGTCTACATAAGCTAACAGTCATATATGTGTAGGTATGTTGTGTACAAAAGACGCTAACTGTGATATATGTGTAGGTATGTTGTGTCTACATAAGCTAACAGTCATATATGTGTAGCTATGTTGTGTACAAATGACACTAACTGTGATATATGTGTAGATATGCTGTGTCACATGAAGCTAGCAGACATATATGTGTAGGTATGTTGTGTCTACATGAAGCTAACAGACAAATATGTGTAGGTATGTTGTGTCTACATGAAGCTAACAGACATATATGTGTAGGTATGTTGTGTCTACATAAACTAACAGTCATATATGTGTAGGTATGTTGTGTCTACATAAGCTAACAGTCATATATGTGTAGGTATGTTGTGTCTACATAAACTAACAGTCATATATGTGTAGGTATGTTGTGTCTACATGAAGCTAACAGTCATATATGTGTAGGTATGTTGTGTCTACATAAACTAACAGTCATATATGTGTAGGTATGTTGTGTCTACATAAACTAACAGTCATATATGTGTAGGTATGTTGTGTCTACATGAAGCTAACAGTCATATATGTGTAGGTATGTTGTGTCTACATAAGCTAACAGTCATATATGTGTAGCTATGTTGTGTACAAATGACACTAACTGTGATATATGTGTAGATATGCTGTGTCACATGAAGCTAGCAGACATATATGTGTAGGTATGTTGTGTCTACATGAAGCTAACAGACCAATATGTGTAGGTATGTTGTGTCTACATGAAGCTAACAGACATATATGTGTAGGTATGTTGTGTCTACATAAACTAACAGTCATATATGTGTAGGTATGTTGTGTCTACATAGGCTAACATACATATATGTGTAGGTATGTTGTGTCTACATGAAGCTAACAGACCAATATGTGTAGGTATGTTGTGTCTACATGAAGCTAACAGACATATATGTGTAGGTATGTTGTGTCTACATAAACTAACAGTCATATATGTGTAGGTATGTTGTGTCTACATAGGCTAACAGTCATATATGTGTAGGTATGTTGTGTCTACATGAAGCTAACAGTCATATATGTGTAGGTATGTTGTGTCTACATGAAGCTAACAGTCATATATGTGTAGGTATGTTGTGTCTACATAAACTAACAGTCATATATGTGTAGGTATGTTGTGTCTACATAGGCTAACATACATATATGTGTAGGTATGTTGTGTCTACATAAGCTAACAGTCATATATGTGTAGGTATGTTGTGTCTACATGAAGCTAACAGTCATATATGTGTAGGTATGTTGTGTCTACATGAAGCTAACAGTCATATATGTGTAGGTATGTTGTGTCTACATAAGCTAACAGACATATATGTGTAGGTATGTTGTGTCTACATAAGCTAACAGTCATATATGTGTAGGTATGTTGTGGCTACATGAAGCTAACAGTCATATATGTGTAGGTATGTTGTGTCTACATGAAGCTAACAGACATATATGTGTAGGTATGTTGTGTCTACATGAAGCTAACATACATATATGTGTAGGTATGTTGTGTCTACATAAACTAACAGTCATATGTGTGTAGGTATGTTGTGTCTACATAAACTAACAGTCATATATGTGTAGGTATGTTGTGTCTACATAAGCTAACAGTCATATATGTGTAGGTATGTTGTGGCTACATGAAGCTAACAGTCATATATGTGTAGGTATGTTGTGGCTACATGAAGCTAACAGTCATATATGTGTAGGTATGTTGTGTCTACATAAGCTAACAGACATATATGTGTAGGTATGTTGTGTCTACATAAACTAACAGTCATATATGTGTAGGTATGGTGTGTCTACATAAACTAACAGTCATATATGTGTAGGTATGTTGTGTCTACATAAGCTAACAGTCATATATGTGTAGGTATGTTGTGTCTACATAAGCTAACAGTCATATATGTGTAGGTATGTTGTGTCTACATAAGCTAACAGTCATATATGTGTAGGTATGTTGTGGCTACATGAAGCTAACAGTCATATATGTGTAGGTATGTTGTGTCTACATAAGCTAACAGTCATATATGTGTAGGTATGTTGTGTCTACATAAGCTAACAGTCATATATGTGTAGGTATGTTGTGTCTGCATGAAGCTAACATACATATATGTGTAGGTATGTTGTGTCTACATGAAGCTAACATACATATATGTGTAGGTATGTTGTGTCTACATAAGCTAACAGTCATATATGTGTAGGTATGTTGTGTCTACATAAGCTAACATACATATATGTGTAGGTATGTTGTGTCTACATAAGCTAACATACATATATGTGTAGGTATGTTGTGTCTACATGAAGCTAACAGTCATATATGTGTAGGTATGTTGTGTCTACATAAGCTAACAGTCATATATGTGTAGGTATGTTGTGTCTGCATGAAGCTAACATACATATATGTGTAGGTATGTTGTGTCTACATAAGCTAACAGTCATATATGTGTAGGTATGTTGTGTCTACATGAAGCTAACAGTCATATATATGTAGGTATGGTGTGTCTACATAAACTAACAGTCATATATGTGTAGGTATGTTGTGTCTACATAAACTAACAGTCATATATGTGTAGGTATGTTGTGTCTACATAAACTAACAGTCATATATGTGTAGGTATGTTGTGTCTACATGAAGCTAACAGTCATATGTGTGTAGGTATGTTGTGTCTACATAAGCTAACAGTCATATATGTGTAGGTATGTTGTGTCTACATGAAGCTAACAGTCATATGTGTGTAGGTATGTTGTGTCTACATAAGCTAACAGTCATATATGTGTAGGTATGTTGTGTCTACATGAAGCTAACAGTCATATATGTGTAGGTATGTTGTGTCTACATAAGCTAACAGTCATATATGTGTAGGTATGTTGTGTCTGCATGAAGCTAACATACATATATGTGTAGGTATGTTGTGTCTACATAAACTAACAGTCATATATGTGTAGGTATGTTGTGTCTACATAAGCTAACAGTCATATATGTGTAGGTATGTTGTGTCTACATAAGCTAACAGTCATATATGTGTAGGTATGTTGTGTCTACATAAGCTAACAGTCATATATGTGTAGGTATGGTGTGTCTACATAAGCTAACAGACATATATGTGTAGGTATGTTGTGTCTACATAAACTAACAGTCATATATGTGTAGGTATGTTGTGTCTACATAAGCTAACAGTCATATATGTGTAGGTATGGTGTGTCTACATAAACTAACAGTCATATATGTGTAGGTATGTTGTGTCTACATAAGCTAACAGTCATATATGTGTAGGTATGTTGTGTCTACATAAACTAACAGTCATATATGTGTAGGTATGTTGTGTCTACATAAGCTAACAGTCATATATGTGTAGGTATGTTGTGTCTACATAAGCTAACAGTCATATATGTGTAGGTATGGTGTGTCTACATAAACTAACAGTCATATATGTGTAGGTATGTTGTGTCTACATAAGCTAACAGTCATATATGTGTAGGTATGTTGTGTCTACATAAGCTAACAGTCATATATGTGTAGGTATGTTGTGTCTACATAAGCTAACAGTCATATATGTGTAGGTATGTTGTGTCTACATAAGCTAACAGTCATATATGTGTAGGTATGTTGTGTCTACATAAGCTAACAGTCATATATGTGTAGGTATGTTGTGTCTGCATGAAGCTAACATACATATATGTTGTAGGTATGTTGTGTCTACATGAAGCTAACATACATATATGTGTAGGTATGTTGTGTCTACATAAGCTAACAGTCATATATGTGTAGGTATGTTGTGTCTACATAAGCTAACATACATATATGTGTAGGTATGTTGTGTCTACATAGGCTAACAGTCATATATGTGTAGGTATGTTGTGTCTACATGAAGCTAACAGTCATATATGTGTAGGTATGTTGTGTCTACATAAGCTAACAGTCATATATGTGTAGGTATGTTGTGTCTGCATGAAGCTAACATACATATATGTGTAGGTATGTTGTGTCTACATAAGCTAACAGTCATATATGTGTAGGTATGTTGTGTCTACATGAAGCTAACAGTCATATATGTGTAGCTATGTTGTGTCTACATGAAGCTAACAGTCATATATGTGTAGGTATGTTGTGTCTACATAAGCTAACAGTCATATATGTGGTAGGTATGTTGTGTCTACATGAAGCTAACATACATATATGTGTAGGTATGTTGTGTCTACATAAGCTAACAGTCATATATGTGTAGGTATGTTGTGTCTACATGAAGCTAACAGTCATATATGTTGTAGGTATGTTGTGTCTACATGAAGCTAACAGTCATATATGTGTAGGTATGTTGTGTCTACATAAGCTAACAGTCATTATGATGCTAAGTCGTAGGTATGTTGTGTCTACATAAGCTAACAGTCATATATGTGTAGGTATGTTGTGTCTACATGAAGCTAACAGTCATATATGTGTAGGTATGTTGTGTCTACATAAGCTAACAGTCATATATGTGTAGGTATGTTGTGTCTACATGAAGCTAACAGTCATATATGTGTAGGTATGTTGTGTCTACATAAGCTAACAGTCATATATGTGTAGGTATGTTGTGTCTACATGAAGCTAACATACATATATGTGTAGGTATGTTGTGTCTACATGAAGCTAACATACATATATGTGTAGGTATGTTGTGTCTACATAAGCTAACAGTCATATATGTGTAGGTATGTTGTGTCTACATGAAGCTAACAGTCATATATGTGTAGGTATGTTGTGTCTACATGAAGCTAACATACATATATGTGTAGGTATGTTGTGTCTACATGAAGCTAACAGTACATATATGTGTAGGTATGTTGTGTCTACATAAGCTAACAGTCATATATGTGTAGGTATGTTGTGTCTACATGAAGCTAACAGTCATATATGTGTAGGTATGTTGTGTCTACATAGGCTAACAGTCATATGTGTGTAGGTATGTTGTGCCTCCACGAAGCTAACAGTCATATATGTGTAGGTATGTTGTGTCTACATAAGCTAACATACATATATGTTGTAGGTATGTTGTGTCTACATGAAGCTAACATACATATATGTGTAGGTATGTTGTGTCTACATAAGGCTAACAGTCATATATTGTGTAGGTATGTTGTGTCTACATGAAGCTAACAGTCATATATGTGTAGGTATGTTGTGTCTACATAGGCTAACAGTCATATATGTGTAGGTATGTTGTGTCTACATGAAGCTAACAGTCATATATGTGTAGGTATGTTGTGTCTACATGAAGCTAACAGTCATATATGTGTAGGTATGTTGTGTCTACATGAAGCTAACAGTCATATATGTGTAGGTATGTTGTGTCTACATAAGCTAACATACATATATGTGTAGGTATGTTGTGTCTACATGAAGCTAACTACATATATGTGTAGGTATGTTGTGTCTACATAAACTAACAGTCATATATGTGTAGGTATGTTGTGTCTACATGAAGCTAACAGTCATATATGTTGTAGGTATGTTGTGTCTACATGAAGCTAACATACATATATGTGTAGGTATGTTGTGTCTACATAAGCTAACAG